>PVJO010000319.1:0-66872 GCA_004026905.1 Hystrix cristata
TAAAAATCTGATTGAGAGGAAAAAATTATAATTCACAGTATTAGCAAATCATAGTGTAAAGTGTTGGGTTGGGGACATAGCTCAGTGATGGGGTGCTTGCCTAGCAAAAATTATTTACTGAATAAATGTAAAAAAGAATAAATTATTTACTGAATAAATGTAAAGGATTGCTGGGTGTGGTTGCTCACACCTGTAATCGTAGCATTTGGGAGGTTGAGGCAGGAGGATGGTTGAAAGTTCAAAGCCAGCCTGAGCTACATAGTGAGTTCAAGGCCAGACTGAACTATGTAGCAAGACTGTCTCAAGGGTGCCGGGAGCAGGGGTGGGGGCACTGGGGATTTAGCTTAGTGCTCAGAGTGCTTGCCTCACAAGTAGAAGGCCCTGAGTTCGATCCCCGGCACCAAAAAAAAAAAAGCCAGGTATAGTGGTACATGCCTGTAATCCCAGCACTCGAGAGACTGAGGCAGAAGGATCACCACAAGTTCAAGGCCAGCGTGAACTAGACCCTGTCTCAAAAAAAAAAAATTCGGGGGTTGAGGATTTAGCTCAGTGGTAGAATGGTTGCCTAGCAAGTGCAAGGCCTTTAGTTTGATCCCCAACACCAAAAAGAAAAAAAAAAAGTCTTACATTGTTCTACTTGATAGAAGAGAAGGTTTAAATTTTAATTTTTGTTTTTTAACTTTTTAATGGTACTAGAATCAAATACGTGGATACTCTGCCAGTAAGCTTATTTTTACATATTGAGACAGGGTCTCACAAAGTTGTCCAGGTGGAATTTGAATTTGGTATTCTTCCTGTCTTAGCCTCCCAGAGTGCTGGGATTTTAGGCATGTGGCATAGCACCCAGTTTGGATTTTTATAGTAAGATAATCAAGTCACCTTTTGTACATTATTTCAATCATCTTCTACCCCTGATAGCGCTTTCATTAGTATTGGACTTCACAGGGCTCAAGAAAACTGAGCATCATTTCTTTCTTGTGCTAAAAATTTTGAGGGTGAGGTATATTTTAACAGATCTTTGGCCTAAAGAACACAGGAATTTCTTGGTAGAGAGAGAATCTGCTTGATATTTTTAAAAAGTGTTTTTCATCCCCCTTGTTTTATATTGAAAGAGTATAACATGCATCCCCATGAAGATTTATTGTTAACAAACGTTCTGATTGTTTTGTAGGCTGATTGAGTCCAGTTTGGGAAGCATTGCCACCAAGTTTAACTTTTTCATTCACAACCTTGCTCAACTGCGTTTTTCTGGTCTTCCTTCTAATGATGAGCCCATCCTTTCATTTTCACCCAAAACATATTCCTTTAGACAAGATGGTCGAATCAAGGAAGTCTCTGTTTTCACATACCATAAGAAATACAACCCAGATAAACATTATGTAAGTTTGGTTTCAATGTCTGTGGACAATCCTACATGTTATTGTTACTGCATACACCCTTCATTGACACTGCTAGAGTATAAACGTGTTCTGTTCATGCTCGCTTTTTCCACAAATGGTCCAAAAAAATATATAAAAATAAAAAAAAATAAAAAAAAATGGTCCAAAATTAAGTAAATGTACATGAAGCACACACCACCCCCCTTTTTGGTGGTTCGGCAGATGAACACATCCTACTCTCCACTAAAGTTTGTTTTGTTTTGTTTTGTTTTTTTAATGGATTTTTGCTGTCCTTTTTTTCATATGAGAGTATAACACTATTGTCTTTTTTGCTCTTATTTTCCACTCTTGTTCTAATTTTCCCCCACTTTTGCAGTGCTGGGTATCAGAGCCACAGCTTCATGCATACCAGGCAAGTACTCTGCTACCACTGGGCTATACCCCCAGCTCCTGGGCTAATATTTTTGTTCAGGATACTTCTTGGAGAGGGGTTTGGGGATTTAACTCAAGTGGTAGTGTGCTTGCCTATCAAGTGCAAGGCCCCGAGTTCGATCCCCAGCACCTCCCCCCGACAAATACTATATTTCTCAGAGAGCTGGAGATGTGGCTCAGGGTAGAACGCTTGCCTACCTTGCACAAGGCCCTGAGTTCAATATGCAGTACTGGAAAAAAGTAAAAATATAATACTTCTCAGCATTGTCAGTTTTTTTATCTGATAGATTTTAGAACCATTTCACTATTTCAATCATTTTATTGATGACTCATTCTTTGCCTAGTGATTTATAATTACACCTGTAAATACACTAAATTTTTATAAATACATATCCCTCAATTTACTTCTGGTTTTCTGTGGTTATATCTGACTCTTTTTATACCAGTATTACAATTTTTAAAGCACTGTAACTTGAAATAGTCTGAATAGTTAATAAAACATTTATTTTCCCTCACCTCATAATTTTTTGCCTTTTTTTCTAATTACTTTGTGTGTGTGTGTGGTTTTTTTGGGGCGGGGGTGTTGGGGATTGAACTCAGGGCCTTGTGCTTGCAAACCAAGCACTCTAACCCCTGAGCTAAATCCACAGCCCCTTCTAATTACTTTTTTTTTTTTTAATGGTGCTGGTGATTGATCCCAGCTACATCCCCAGCCATCCATTTACTTTTTTTTTTCTTTTTTTTTTTTTCATGCTGGACATCGAACTCAGAGCCTTGCACTTGCTAGGCAAGCACTGTATCTATTTACTTTTTAAAATGAACTGACTTTTTACCACTTTTATTGGAAATGCATTAAATTTATTTGAAAAAGTACATTTATCATGTTTAATCCTAGAAATAAAATGGCTTTCAACTTCTTATTTATATATTTTATCATGGTTATGGTCACTCTTGGAATGTAATTATATTTGCTATTAAGTATAATGACTTATACTTGTGGTTTTCTCTTCGTGACATATATCACCCAGGCAAAAGCACTTGAACTGAAAATGTCTTTTTCAGCCAGGAAAGGAAGTTTTGTTGTAAATGTAATGGAGTTGTCATGGGATTCTTTTCAGATATATGTGGTCCGAATTTTGAGAGAGGGACAGCTTGAACCATCATTTGTGTTTCGGACATTTGATGAATTTCAGGAGCTTCACAACAAGCTCAGCATTATTTTTCCACTTTGGAAATTACCTGGGTATGTTCCTGTCCTTGTTCAAATTAATTCTTTTTTGTAGGAAACAATTTATTCTCAAATATAGGTGCAAAGCACTGTGTTAACATTTATAAGATACTTGGATGACTCCTGGCTTATTTTCCTTTGTATCACAAGGGCATAACACAAAACTAGTCACAGAAAAGGAGCTGTAAATTTCTTTTGTATGAATAAATGAGGCGTATGTGGTTAAGATTTTAGTATGTGGAGTTCCAGTCTCCTAATTTTAGTTTAAGCTTAGGAAACACAAAATAATTTGTAATCTTTTGGGAGTGTGCTGCTGGGGATTGAACTCAGGGCCTTGCACTTGCTAGGCAAGTGCATAATTTGTAATCTTGATTTCAAAAAATCATACACTAAATCACTGCCAAAATAATCTTGTATGGGCCATACCGAGCTCTTCTGATATATAACAAACTGAAGCAGACAGCACTGAAATGAATAATGAAAATCTTAGTGGTTAGTTTTGTATCTGATACTCTTTAGAAACTCGGTTTCACTGTAGCTTGATGAACAGTAGATTTCTCATGTCAAGTTGTCCAAATTCTTCTGACTAACTTTGAAAACTGAAGAGGAGGTGTTGGACATAGTGACCTGTAATCCCAGCACAATAGGAGGCTGAGGCAGGAGGATTGCAAATTCATGCCCACCCTGGGCAACTTGTCAAGTCCTTATTTCAAAATGAAAAAGAGCTGAAGATGTAGTTCAGGGCAGAGAACATGAGTTCAATCTTGAGTGCCACAGTACTATCGAGAAAAAAAGAGTAATTAGGAGGCAAAGTGGGTATTAAACTTTATTTTCATGTATAATCTCGTCTTTCTAACATCACCAAAATAAGTAAAATTGAGATTATTCTTTCAGCACCTGAGTTAGATTCTATGTCATCTGTGAATTTTAATGGTGTCTACAATAGCTATGGCTGACTGAATGACTCTTTTAGAGATCAGATCTGGTGGAATATTTGTGAATGACCGAAGATGGGAAGAAGTAGTAGAAAGTAAATAATAAATACAGGAAACTAGCACACATGCATCTTTGACTCAAAAGATATCTAAGGCTCATAAACAGGAAGTGGGTAATTGAACTATTTAATCTCTAGTTCTTTGAAAGTAAATCACAAAAAAATTACTTCATAATGGATGACTATACTTTTGTCTGCAAGTATGTAAAAAAGGTATCTTTATGGTACATCAATTATACACGATTCTATAACTATTTCCAAATGAAATAATTTAAATTCCACTTGTTTTTCTTTTTTCTTTTTAGCTTTCCTAATAGGATGGTTCTGGGAAGAACTCACATAAAAGATGTAGCAGCCAAAAGAAAAATTGAGTTAAACAGTTATTTACAGAGTCTCATGAGAGCTTCAACAGATGTAGCAGAGGTGACCTTCCTATATAAGAACTAATAATACACTATACATTTTGTGCCATATATAGTGATTAAACTAATGAAGTTTTTTTCTCTTCACTCATAGTGTGATCTTGTTTGTACTTTTTTCCACCCTTTACTTCGTGATGAAAAAGCTGAGGGAATAGCCAGGTCTGCAGGTGAGATTACTTTTTTATCTTCGTGGATAATGCGTGTCCTGCCAGTTTCCAACTTTTCAATGAATCAGATAGTGTGGCAGTGGGCTTATTGGTTCTAGACAGTGAGAATGGTAGGAAGGTATTCATTTTAAACCAGTCTATCAAGAAGCAAGATACACCAAGGAGAAGCAAGATATATCATGTGTATAAATTCCGTGTGACGAATGTTATCATTTTATGTGTATCTAAAATGTCCCATAAAAAAATTCTGATTCTGGATAATGTTTTCAAATAATTAAGACTGTAATTACTGAAAAAGTATCAATCAATGGCTTCTCCCACCCAACATGTAGTGGCCGCAGAAGAAAAGCCAAATTCTTTGGTTGAAACTTGAACCACTCCGTGGAGGATGAAATAAAGAGGGAAGTATTCATATTTTCAGGTTCAGGTCCCCTCAGTCCTACTCCAGGCCAAGTAGGAGGAGCAGTGAAGTTGTCTGTCTCTTACCGCAATGGAACTCTTTTCATCATGGTGATGCACATCAAGGATCTCGTGAGTGATTACCAATAATGCTAATGGTGGAGGAAACCTTCGTGGGAGCAGTGCTGTTAAGGGGCCTCTTTTCTTTATAGGTCACCGAAGATGGGGCTGACCCAAATCCGTACGTCAAAACATACCTGCTTCCAGATACCCACAAAACATCCAAACGTAAAACCAAAATTTCACGAAAAACTAGGAATCCTACATTCAATGAAATGGTAAGTTAAAATCATTCCTAAAAACTTCCTAGATTTGTTGTAAGATTTTTAACTCTTCCAAAAAATTTTTAAACGTGAAGCTTTAAGTCTCAGTTGCTGAACTGTTTATTGCACAAAAGGAAGTCACTGTCAACCAGTAGTGTTTACCAGAGTCACGTAGGGCAGAGTCTTGAGTCCCAAGCTCGTAGTTTTTAAAAAGACATTAAGAAAAAAATGAAAAATGAAAAATAAATAAATAGATAAAAAGACATTAAGAGGCCAGGCATGGTGGTGCATACCTATAATCCCAATGCTCAGAAAGCTTCATTGTAGTTTTTTTAATTCTGAGGATTGGACTAGGGGCTGAACATGCACTCTAGAACCGAGCACAGAGCTGCATCCCCAGCTCCTCATCTGAATATGCTCGGTGCTCCCTGGGTTCACAAAGAACACACATGGAAAAATGATAAGTGGACAGGTGTTTTTTTAGTTATTTTAGCCAAACAGCAAGAATTAGATTAACAAGATGTTTCTCAGAACTTTCTGGAAGGCTTCCTAGAAAATACAAAACATGCTTCAAAGTAGTGACAGAGACCTCAGTACTTGTCATAATTAGTGTTGTCCATTATATCATTCCGTAACTGATAGTCTCACTTTGTTGCGTTGAACATATTCCAGCAAACCAAACAATAATTTGTAATTTACTAGTTTTCTTTTCTTTTTCCTTTGTTGCAGCTTGTGTACAGTGGATATAGCAAAGAAACCCTAAGACAGAGGGAACTTCAGCTAAGCGTACTCAGTGCAGAATCTCTTCGTGAGAACTTTTTCTTGGGTGGAATAACCCTGCCTTTGAAAGATTTCAACTTGAGCAAAGAGACAGTTAAGTGGTATCAGCTGACTGCAGCAACTTACTTGTAAACCAGTCAGTTTCTGAGCTTTGGAAGCAAGAATAGTTATAAATGTGTGCGCACTTGCACGCACACACATGTTTGTGAATTTTGTATAGTATTTTTATACTTGGGCAAAAATTATAAAGTTAAATATATTTGCTGCATTTCAGTACATCTGTTGGACCAAAAGTCACATAACTTTTATAAATTTTGGGAAGCCGTTGACATTTTAAAATCATTATATTGAATGCTATAAACCCTAAACTTAATATATACTAAGTCCTGAAAAAGACTTTGAGATAATACTGCATCAGTTCAGCCACCTATTTTGCATTGTTTCTTACACAGACATAGTGTATTGTTTTCCTGTTATGCACCTTTTACAACCTTTACCACTGTGTATGTTCACGACCACCAAAGTAAAGGAAAGATGTAGAATGTTACCATAACACAGCTGCTATTCACTGGGCTGAAAAGCAAAGCACAAGCAGTAGATAACTATGTTAAGAACTACTAAGTAGTTTATAGAAGTAGGGGAAAATACTGGTTTTTTATTGATTATTAAAGCCTTTTTCAGAATAAGTGCCAATCACTGAAGTTGTAAATAATGGTGCCTTACTTAACTTGATATCCTTCCTTGGCACTTCATTTCTGATTTTTTTCCTGACTTGATAAACAATAAGTAGTTTTCATTCATTTTCAGCTTACTGAGGATAAAGATTATACTCATTTACTATATTTTCCGTGTGTGTGTGTGGTGTGTGTGTGCTGGGGATCGAACTTAGGGCCTTGCGCTTGCTAGGCAAGTACTTTAACCACTGAGCTAAATCCCCAGTTCATTTACTAATTTTTTTTTCCTACAAAAAGATTCTTTTCTCCACTTCTGATGCGACTTAACATCAAACTGTTTAAAGGTTTGTTTTGTTGTGTTGTGTTTTCTTCTCTTCCCCCAGTAACTGAGATTCACTGAGTCACTGCATACATTTCTATCATTCCATTATACTCCTACATTTATTCCCAGGGTGCGAATTGAAATTGGGTAATTTCACTTCCATATATTTATACTTTCTTTATTCACTCATTAAACAAGTGAAAATTGTTCACTCCTGTGTCCATACTTGCTTGTTGTAAGAACTCCAAGAGTAGGACAGACTCTTCACAAGACGCCCATGGCAGGGTCTGTCACAGTGATGGCGAACTTTTCAGAGCTTTGAATGATACATCATAAGACCACTGCAGTGCATGTGCCGTGGGTTCGCCACTGCTGGCCTAATAGGGTCCAGACTGATTTGGGGGCGGGAGGTAAGTGGGGATGGAACTGGGAGCGTGTGCACTGAGCTACATCTTTAGCCATGACCGCCCTGCACCCTTCTTTTTTTTTCCTTTTCTTTTCTTTTTTTTTTTTTTTGAGTCAGCAGCTTGCTAAATTGCCCAGGTTAGGCTTGAACTTGGGATACTCCTGCCTCACTCTCCCAGACTGCTGGGATTATAGGCATGTGCTACCACACTCAGTTCAGGCTGAATTTTAATATAGACCTTTATATTAAAATTATATTGATATAGATTTTATGGAAGTGTCTTGTAAACTGTCTCGTACGTTCATGTGAAAGAATTATTTTCCATAATACAGTGAGATTCAGAACGAGAGAATTGAAATTATACAGTAACCATTAAGAATGACATTCATTTTTACTACTTACTCAATTTCTGGCACAACTTTAGATAAATTTTAATATATATATAACCTTCAGGACTAGAATAGAAATTCACATACTTCTGAAAATGATAATAGAAATGTAGCAGTCTGGTTTTTGCAAGAGAACTGAAAAATATGCAGTGAAGAGTACCATGAGGGGAAAAGGACAGTCTCCAACGCAGCTGACCAGAGCAGAATTTTCATGAACTGTGCAGATATTTAATATAAATGATAACACCTGCAGACCAAAACGAAAAGAGTTGTGGATATGTCAGTGGAACAGATTTCTAAAAAACAAACTTGAAATTTTTGGTGCCTAACACTAAATGGTCCATTTGTAGGAAAACCCGTAATTATGATGTATGAATGTCTCTTTTTAATGTTTTAATTGTGTTGTCTATTTAATAAGTTAATTAAAATGCGGATCAAAGCACCACTGTCTGCTTTTTCCCTAGTTAACTTTTCCTTAATATATGTAAGTAGCTTCACAAATGTAAAGTAGCACTAGAAAATTTCACTTAAGCTTTTGAGATCTGATTCCATTCCATGAGGTGTCACTTAGCCATTGTTAAAAAAAATACTGTCTTGTTAAAAGTCATTGTTAATTGGACTCAACATGGGCTGCATTTTTGCAGTCTGTTATAGCAGCGTCTTTTAGCACAAATGATAGAGCTAGAAAATGTGCTTGCACTTTTCACTTACAAGAAGTATAGATTCATATCTAAAAGTGTATATTTAATACTGTATAGTTAACAAGAACAAGTGGTAATGTTTTCTCAATTTAACTACTTTTGTGCCTTTCTTGGTCATTAAAGTAAATAAATATTTTAATATGTTATTTATTTGTGAAATGCTAATCTTCAGCCCATACCAAAAAACAAATAAGGGGAGCCTCTTTGCACTACTACTATGATTGTCAATTCTAAATTAGTTGAATTTTTAAACATTTTTTATAGCTTACCTTAAATCTGAAAAAACAAGTCTGACAAAGATGCTGATTTTTATGTGTAATCACAATATTTTATACCTGTCTTTATTAAGTACAAATAATTCTACACGTAAGTCCTGAACCAGAAGGAGTCTTCCTTCCTGCCTGCATTTGGGACCCGCAGATGCTGGCCAGCCCAGGAGCCGTGTGCCCCCTGCTGTGGGACCCAGAGTGGGGCCTGGAGTCGGGCAGGCGCTGTGTCTCTCTGTTTCCCTGTGCTCAGAGGCCCCTAAATGTCAGACGGGCGTGGTCTTTGATAAAGTGCTCCTTTCTTCATTTAAAGTTTTATGAAAGTTTCAAAATCTTGCCTTAAATTGAACTATTTTAGGATTCAAATATTGTGGCGTTTAAAAAAGAAAACATTCACTTTTGCTAAACTTTAGATGAGAAAAGACTGAAGCCCCACTATAATAATGTATAGATTTACTCACATACTGTTTTACTAGCAGTACAAATATGAATGAATATAACTAGTCGCATCTGTAAGAACCAAATAATTATATTAAGATAGTGACTAAAGATGTATAGTATTTTTTATTAATACTTTGAATATATTTTAGTGGATTGAGTGTGACTTCATAACTGTACTATGATTGTATTATTTCTGGAATAAAGGAACTCTGCTGTCACCTCTTATTGTAATATTTTGTTTTTAACTTTGATATGAGCTCACTGTTGCTGCTGTTTGCATCTCACCCACGAGTGTAGTAATCGTGAAGTTTAGAACTGGACTTCAGGTACCCTAAAGATGTCCAAGCTGAGAGTCACTTCTGAATCTTTGAAGGTCTGGATGGCTACCGCTTTGCCACCATTTCTCTTTTTTTGGGGGGCTGCTGGGGATTGAACTCAGGGTCTTGGGCTTGCTAGACAACTGTTCTACCACCAAGCTAAATCCCCAGCCACCCCGTCCTCATTTTTAGACAGGGTCTCACAGTGTAATTCAGGCTGGCCTTGAACTCACTTTGTAGCACAGGCTGACTTCGAACTCACAGTGGTCCTCCTGCCTCAACCTCCCAAGTGCTGGGATTACAGGCGTGCGCCACCACACCATTTCTTAGATGTGAAATGCTTCTGTGAGTTATGGTCCCTGATCATTGGGAGTTCACTGAAATACAGTGGTTAGCAACACCAGTGCTGTGGACATATCTACTGGAATGAGAAATGTGAATTCTTCCAATACCATGCCTTCATCCTGGAAAACCAGCCTGAGATTGTTGTTCTCTGACCTTAGGAAAACATATAAAAGGGCCCTGAGACCCCAAAACAGCATTTAGAGCTAGTTCTGATGGATTTTTGGGGGGGGGTGCTGGGGATCGAGCTCAGGGCCTTGCGCTTGCAAGGCAAGCGGTCTAACCACTGAGCTAAATCCCCAGCCCTTCTGATGGATTTTTTTTGAGGGAGGGGCATAGAGCCAGTTTTGAAAAACTCTGTTTCTATAAGAATAAAAAATCTTTATTTTGCTTTTACTTTTTTGAAAAAGAAAACATAATGAACTCCATGAATGAATACCTCACACAACTTCAATTAGTAGCTTAGAGCTAACGTGTGTGTGTGTGTGTGTGTGTGTGTGTGTGTGTATACACACAGAGTAAGAAAGAATATGCCTAGAGATACATAACATTTCTATTTGGGATTCTTTTGGGGGGGGCTGGTGCTGGGGATCAAACTCAGCCTTGCACTTGCCGGGCAAGTGCTCTACCACTTGAACTAAATCCCCAGCCCCTCTGTTTGAGATTCTTTGGTAACCTTCACTTCTCAATATTTGGTAGCCGTTACCTTTTCAATTTTAGTATATGTGCTGCCGAAGCAAGCACACCATTACCTTTTCAAATATAGTAATAGGCCTTCCCACTCTCTTCAAGTCTATTCACATTTCTTTCCATTCCCCACCCCTTGTTTTGTTTTGTTTCCTCTGCTACATCCTCAGGTATTCTGACTTCCAGTTCACTAATTCTCTTTTGCAAGTGTTAAACCCATCCATTAAGTTTTAAAATTTGGTGGCTGTATTCTTCCAGAACAAGTATATGGCTGTTTTTGTTTTATAGTGATCTAGGAAAGATACACAGTCAAGATCATTTAATAAAAGTTTTTTCAACAAATGTGCAACTAGATAACCCCATGCAAAAGAATGAGGTGGGACTCTTATCTCATACCAGAAATGAAAATTAAAATAGACCAAACCACCTTAACAAAAGAGCTAAAACTCTTAGAAGAAAACATAGGTAAATTTACATTTTTGAATTTGACAACAGATTATTAAATACAACATCAAAAGTATAATCAAAAAACCCCCATAAACTAGACTTCATCAAAATTAAAAAGATAAACTAGGCATAGTAATAGAGACCTGTAATCCTAGCTACCTGCGAGGGTGAGGCAGGAGGACTGCGGGTTCAAGGCCACCATGGACAACGTGAGAACCCCATCTCAAAAAAAGTTAACTGTGCATCAAAGGGCACCATCAAGGAAGTTAAAAAGACAACTACACAGCATGGGCGCAAAGTGCAAATATTCTGATAATGGACTAGTACCCAGAATATAAAAACTCTTAAACTGGAGAAAAAGCCCAATTTAAAAGGGGCAGAACCGCCCTCACAAAAAATGGGCAGAAGACTTTGAGTTGACATTTCTACAAAGAAGATACACCGTAGCAACAAACATATGAATGTGTGCTCAACAGCATTACTCATTAGGGAAATACAAATTAAAGCCACAAGATCCTACTTCATACCCACCAGGATGGCTGGAGTGAAGAAAAAGGTACCGTGAGGATGTACAGAATTTGGAATCCTCATATACTGCTGGTGGAAATGTAAAATGCGACAGCTGTGACAGAAAACATGATTCCTCAAAATGTTCATTGTAGAGTTACCCTATGATGTTGTCATTGATCCAGCATTTCCAGCCCTGGGAACTAAAAACAGCCTCTCAGATACTATGAACTGCTATGTTCTTAGCAGCATTTATTCATAACATTCAAAAAGTAGAAATGTCCATCAAGTGACGAATGAATAAACAGCATGTGGTATACACATAGAGTGGAATCTTGGCCATAGAAACAGACAAAAAGGCCCGGGGACATAGGTCAGTATGAAAAGTGTGCCTAGCATGTGCAAGGACCTGGCTTTGATCCCCAGCACCACAATAAGAAAATGTTTGTAATCCAGCCAATCTCAGTGGTACCCACCTGTAATCTCACTTACTTGGCAGTTGAGGTAGGAAAATCATCTTGAATCCCAGGAGTTCTAACATCAGCCTTAGGCCATAGCAAGACCATGCCTTAAAAAAAAAAGCAATGAATGAACCTAGAAAACATGCTAAATGGCTAAGTGAAAAGCCAGATACTGCATTATTTAATCTATATAACACATCCAGGGAAGTGTAGTGCCCTATTCCTGTAATCTTGCAAATTAGAGGCCAGCCCTGGGCAATATAACAAGACACTGTCTCAAAAAAGGACTGGTGGTGCACACCTATAATCCCAGCATTCTGGGAGACTGAGACAGGAGGACGGCAAATTCAAACCCAGCTGGGACAATTTAGCAATTTAGCAAGACAGTGTGTTTAGTTACCATGCTCAAGACCCCGGATTCAATCCCCAATATCTCCAAGGGAGGGAAACAAAGTGGGTTAGGAGTGGGGAGGGGAGTCCAGAGAGTACAAGTTTTCTTACCAGGAGTGATGAAAATTTCTGGAATCAAGGAACTGGGGATTTAGCTCAGTAGTAGAGTGCTTGCCCAATAAGTGCAAGACCCTGAGTTCCATCCCTAGCAGCCCCCTAAGAAGATTTTTTTCTAGAATCAGCAGTGCTGGTTGCACACAAGATTGTCAGTGTAAATGTCATAGAGTACTTGTATATTTTTTGTGGGGGGTGCTGGAGTTTGAAGTTAGGGCCTTGAGCTTGCTAGGCAAGTACTCTACCACTTGAGCTAAATCCTCAACCTCTCATCGTAGGGTTTTTTTTTTGTTTGTTTGTTTGTTTGTTTTTTGCGACAGGGTCTTGCTATGTAGTCCAGGCTGCCCTTGAATTCACTATATAACCTAGGCTGGCCTCAAACTCAGAGCAATCCTCCAGCCTCAGCCTCCTGAGTGCTAGGATTATAGGCGTGGGTAACCACGCCTGGCCTCACTGTATATTTTTAAATGGTTAAAATAGTGAATTTTAGTATATGTGCTGCCGAAGCGAGCACAAAATAGTGAATTTTATAGTACGTAAAATTTACGTTAAAGCAAAATATACAATTTTTAAAAATATTTGATCAGCAAACTTCTGCCTTTAACAAATGTGTCAACTGGAACTATTCTCCATGTAGTTCAGTTCTTCCCCCCTTTTTTGGTCTTTATTTATTTTTTAAACTAAGAGAAGACAATTTATTTAGAAGACTATTTAAGAGTGGTGAAAAGGGGGAAGAGAGAGACGACAGCTACTCCATGAGTAGGGAGCATTGGAAAGCAAAATACTCTCCTTTTTTTTTTGTCTTTAAAACATCAGAAGTTTTCAATTTATAAAAGTTATCAAAAATCATGCCATAGGTGTTGGGGATTTAGCTCAGTGGTAGAGCGCTTGCCTAGCAAGTGTGAGACCCTAAGCTCGATATCCAGCACTCTCACCCCCCCAAAAAAAATCATGCCATAGCCAGGCTTGGTGGCTGGTTCCCCCAACCGCCCGCCCCCAAATCAAGCCACATGTAAAGGTAACAGCGTGGCTTAATAGAAGGTAAACACCACTCAACTAAATTTTAACACACGCCTACATCGTATTGATATTTATGAATATACATTCACACACCTACATTGCCTTTTATCACTGATATTAAAAAATATACAAATATTGCCAGGTTGCTGGGGATTTGGCTCAGTGGTTAGGGTGCTTGCCTGGCAAGCACAAGGGCCTGAGTTCGATCCCCACCACTTAAAAAAATATATATATATATTGCCAGGTAAGGTGAATTATAAACTAGTTGGGGGTAGGCAGAGGCTGGGCCAAAAGGACTGATTTGAGTCCAAAAGTTCGAGAACGGATGGGGCAATATAAACCCTGTCTTGAAAAAGACGAAAAGGAGGGCTCTTTAAAGAAAAACTCAGGTGCGATATGCGGGCATGACTGTCTTAAATGAGAGGAAAATGTACAGTCCTGTGTTTGTATTTTGGACTAATGGAGAAGTGCTTAAATGAAATGGAGTCTGGAGAAGTAGATGGAAGCAGCCAAGTTTGAGACACCTATCCCGTAACTGGGCTAAAAATGTAAATTTGGTTAATGAAGGGCTGCTGCTGGGCAAAGGTAGATTACCCAATGTGAAGTTTCTAATGTTTTGGGGGAAATTATTCACCAAATAGTGACAGGTTGCAAGTGTGAATGTTTTAATACTTAGAGTTTTTTAAACTTCTCACCTGTTATTTTAAACTTGTTAAACTTGATTTCACTGAGTTTCCTCCTACCCAGGTCTGTGCTTTTTGTTGTTTGGAACAAGTGGCTTTAGTTGCCTTTTTTCCCCTCGAGGCAAGGTCTCCCTACGTATCCCAGGCTGCTCTCGAATTCCAGCGATCCTTCTGCTTCAGCGTCCCGAGTGCTGAGATTACAGGCGCGCGTCACCACGCCAGACTCTGCGTCTATTCTTTCAACGGGTTGTGAACCAACACTGGGTCAAAGAGCTTCCTAAGTGGTGGTTCCCCTTTCCCGCAAAGTTCAAAAGTTTAATTTTCTCCTCCATCCTTCTGGCCTTCGCACGCTTCCTAAAGCTTTCCCTCCCTCCTCCGCTGGCTCACACGGGCACGCAAATCCGCGAGGCTCTACTGTCCTTCCTGTGCTCCGCAATCCAGGGTGCGGGAAAGAGCTCTGCGGAGTCCGTCCTTTACCCGCAGTTCGATTAGGATCTGGAGGGCTGGCTGGGTTACTTAAAGTTAGGGTGTGCCCGGAAGGTCAGGGGCTGACTGAGGTAAAGCAGTCGGACGAGACAAACTCGGGCGCTGGTGGAAGAATGAACTCTGATCCCTGAAGCTCTACCTAAACCATTCCCTGCTTCCGGGCCAGGATTCGGACCCCTACGACTTTGGGGCTAGGAGCACCTAGTTCTAGAGGAGCCCGCAAGATGTGAACTTTGATTGGCAGCTGGGGGGGAGGGGAAACGCACTCACGCCGAAATGCATTTCGGGAATTGTAGTCACCGAGGTGGAGCGAAGTAGCCCTGCTTCCCGCATGCGAGGACGCAGGGACGTGTGAGATCACTTCCGGCGTGCGGGATAGTTTCCTGCGGCGTTTCCACCCTCGCTCTCCTTTTGCTTTCAGGCTGCCGCCATCATGGGTCGCATGCATGCTCCCGGGTGAGCTCGTGGCGCCGAGCGGGATTGCGGGACTGGGCCGGGGGCTAGGGAGAAAGAGGGAATGTGGGCTGCAGGTGGAGGGGACGATGTTCCGGACTGCTGTGGCACGGGCCGCACTTCATTATTTCTGCTTCTGCCTCCAGGAAGGGCCTGTCCCAGTCGGCTCTCCCGTATCGCCGCAGTGTCCCCACCGTAAGTTCCACGACGGGACTGGGGCGAGCGTGGGGGGAGAGTGGTATTTGTCTCGGGGGAAGCGGCGCCAGGGCGGGGGACCTGTGGGTGCGAGGAGCACTGCTTTGCGGGTGGCGGGAGCCCCGGCTTTAGGCCGGATCCCTGGTGTCTCATCCTGAGGCCATTTCCTTCTCAACAGTGGCTGAAACTGACCTCTGACGACGTGAAGGAGCAGATTTACAAACTGGCCAAGAAGGGTCTGACTCCCTCACAAATCGGTGAGCGTTGTTTAATGTAGCTCTTGCGGTCTGCCCGCGTGTGACTGGTAAAGTACTCGGGGACCAAGTTGCCTCGCGCACGCTTTGAAAATCCTTTGACCGCCTTTCGGCTTTCTTGTTGACCTTTCTTTGTTGAACTTTGAATTCTTACACCAATACTTTCAAATCAGCTTTAGTTTCCTCAATTTTATAGTTACAGAATCTGAGCCAAAGTGCAGCTAAATATTCCCAAATCACACAGCTCGTTGAGTGGAGAAGTTGGGATTGACCGCATAAGAGTGCTTGACATAATTCTGCACAGTAACCTGTGGATTGAATCAGCTGCTTGTGACTTTCTGCAAGGGGCAGATGTTTATCTGGGATGTGCTGAATGTGGTTCTGGGCCCAAAGAATAACTGACTTGTTTTTTTTTTTTTTAAGATAGAATATTTGCCCCCCTAGTGGTTATAGCCTAGGGGAGGTGTGGCACAGAAAAATAATATAGTAGATTACCAGGTACTAATTTAGTTTCTAAAGGCAAGAAAGTACGCATGTAATGTTTTTAGAAGAATGCCTGATAGTTCTCAGTAAATGTTGGTTTTGATTATAAAGCAGGTATATAGGACCCTCATTGATTACTTTGGGCACTATGTTCCAGCAAACTCACTATGATGATGGTTTTCCACATTCGCAGTTTCCACCAGAAGGGTTTTCCTCAGTGTTGGGTAAACCTTCCTTGGATGTCTGAGTGAGTTTTGAGTGCTTTCTCCTGTTGGTTTCTGTGATTTGTGAAAATATACTCTAGGCTGGGTGCAGTGGCACACACCTCTAATCCCAGCTGCTCACAAGGTTGAGGCAGGGGGAATCTGAAGCTCAAGGCCAGCCTGGGCAGCTTCATGAGACTCTAGCTCAAAACAAAAAGCCCATCTTACAAAGAAGAAACTTGGAAAATGACCTGCTGTCTGAGACTTGACCTGACGTGTCCATTTGTGTTTAATGTTTGAAGTTAAAATATTTGATTCCTCTTTTCAGGTGTGATCCTGAGAGATTCTCATGGTGTTGCACAAGTACGTTTTGTGACGGGTAATAAAATCTTGAGAATCCTTAAATCTAAAGGACTAGCTCCTGATCTCCCTGAGGACCTCTACCACTTAATTAAGAAAGCAGTTGCGGTTCGAAAGCATCTTGAGAGGAACAGAAAGGTAAGGGGATAAATAAAAACCTGGTAGGAAGTAGAATTGTTTGAATTCACTTATTTTGGTAAAATTATTGCATCCAGGTTTTTTTTTGTGTGTGTGGTGCCGGGGATCGAACTCAGGCCCTTGTGCTTGCAAGGCAAGCACTCTAATCACTGAGCTAAATCCTCAGCCCCTGCATCCAGTTTGAATTATCTATGGTGACTCGGGACCCAAAGTAGTTAGCCCTACAGTTTCTTTGAAATAAAAATCTACCCAAAGAGATTTTTCCTGATTGACGTTTTAATCTGGAAGCCTTAAATTGCATTAAGGTTTTAATCTTGAATTATGATATGAGTCTACGGCAATGATTTCGTTGGAAGGGCACTAGCAGTGACTTAGAAAAAGTTCTTGATAGCTGTACATTCTCTTGTTAGTGAGTTTGTTTGAGTTTTCTTGAATTGTATCAAATTTATTTTTAGGATAAAGATGCCAAGTTCCGTCTGATCCTGATTGAGAGCCGGATTCACCGATTGGCTCGATATTATAAGACCAAGCGGGTCCTCCCCCCAAATTGGAAATAGTAAGTATCTACCTTTTCTGTTACAGAACCTGAGTCAGCCGGATAGCAAATACTAGTAGTGAATATAGTAAAAGGCGTAATAGTAAATATTTTAGCCTTAATGGGCCATATGGTTAACTGCTTTCATAGCTCATCTGTGCCCTGGTAACAGGCAGTAGGCAGTACATAACGTGCATGGCTGTATTCAGCTGGGACTAAAAGCAGGGGGCGGTTGTTTGCAAGCCTCCAGTTTGGACCACGAATGAGCCCTTTGACATCCGCACACACAGTGGGTCACACTTCATTTCCTACCTCTGCCCCAGGTCTTAGTGTAGTTTGAATTTTTGTGTGATTTGCTCACCGTGACAATTGATATCCAGACATTGGCAGTTTCTACCAGAAAGGCTTTCTTGTGTTGGCCAGTTCTTCCTTGGATATCTGAGTGAGCATTGTCATTCATATGGTTGTGCTGATTCTGGAACTCACTTTGGTGCAATTTCATATGACTGGGTTTATTTTAGCTTTCTGGAAATAGCTCCATTACCAGGGAGGTTCTTTGAATGGATACTTGGGACCAGTATTAATCCCAGCTTTCCTTGTTTTCTTTTTCAGCGAGTCATCCACAGCCTCTGCCTTGGTGGCATAAATTTGTCTGTGTACTCAAGCAATAAAATCATGATTCAACTAAAAGTATGTTTTGTATTTACTTCTCCTAAAAAGAAAAAACAAAACTAATATCTACCAGTGACTCATTATGTTGATCTTTTAAGTATTTCTGATACATTTGATAAGTAACTGAGATGACAGAAGTTTACTTTGTTTGGTTTGTTGTTTTTTTTTTTTTTTTGTGGTGCCGGGGATTGAACTCAGGGCCTTGTGCTTGCAAGGCAAGCACTCTAATCACTGAGCTAAATCCCCAGCCCCAGAAGTTTACTTTGTAACAACAGAGATAAAAGTGTCAGTGGGAGAAGAATCTTTGATGTGGAGGGACCTTGGGTCTTGCTTATGAGGCTTAAAGTAATACTTTTTCTCCAGTACTAGGTATTAAACCCAGGGATGCTACACCACCAGGCTTCATTTCCAACACCCCCCCACCCTGCCCCCAGCCCTTTTTATGTTTTGAGACTAGAGTCAGGCAGAGTTGCCCAGGCTGGGGTGAATCCTCCTACCTTACATCTCAAGTAGCTGCCCAGTGGAAAAATGCTCACAGCTGTTCTCCACTCCAGATTTATGTCCTGTCTGGAGAAGAGATGGTGGCTTGAGTTCAACAGTATTCTGTAAGCAGGTTGTGGACACAGATCAGTATGTGTGTGTGTGTGTGTTTTGTTTGAGACAAGGTCTCGCTATATAATTCAGATTGGCCTGGAACTCAATATGTAGCCTATGTTGGCTTTAAACTTCTGGCCATCCTCTTGCCTCAGCCTCCCAAGTGCTGCAATTATCGGTGTGTGCCACTGATACCCAGTCAGAGTATGTTTTGTGAAAGGGAAAAAAGCATCTGGGAGAACTCATGGGCACTTGGCAATCACCCCCCTAGCTTGTGGACTAGAGTCCCCAGTCTTTCTCCTTAGAATACACTCTGGAGGTAGTACATGATAAAGTCTGGTCATCAGGTAAGGGGCTGGAGACAAGAGATCTGAAGTGGTAACCAGTAATAAGGGCTATAGAATAAGGAAGGAGGGATTTGGAAAGCCAGAGGTGGGAGAAAGGAAGGATGGGACGGGGATAAGGATGGCCAGTGGATGGAAAACCTGTTGTGCAAGGAAGAGGTTAAAAGATGAGATCCATGAATGGTAAGAGGCTGAGGCAGGGTGATTGCTGTGAGTTTGAGACCAGCCTGGAATACATAGCCCCTGTCTTTAACAAAAAAAGGATGAGGAAAAGGCACAAGCAGAGGTTCCTCTCCGGGAACAGGGTGAAGGGACAGTGGCAAGGAGAATTGGGGGCAGATGGTTAAAGTTGAAACGGGCTTGGGAGTGACAAGAAGTTTGGGATTTTGGAAAGAGGAAGTTGGTTTTAGGTAATCAAAGGCTTCATTCAAAAACAGCTTCACTCTGGACCTGGGTTTCTTTCCTTAAGCCTGCGGTAGCACCCAGCCTCTTGCCTCAGTCCCCTGCCCGGAAGAGGAAGTATTTTTTGGGGTCCCACAAGGACCTTGCAGGAGCCATGGGGGCAGCTGGTCCTGAGCCTGAGCACATGTGGGTCATGGAGGACCTGTGCAGACTCAAAGCTGAAGCACAAGCACTTGCCCTCAGTGCTCCCTGAGTACCATGTGGCTTCACCAGGCTGTTGGAGGATCCTGCTGGCATCAGGAACTGGAACCTGAGGTGGCCTGATAAGCACCTCCTGGCCATGACTGTTACCTACCAAAGTGGTAGTACTGGAAGATCCACCTCTTGGCCCTCTATCTGGCCAATGATGTAGCGGATGCTGGGAATCCTAAAGGTGCCATGTTCTTCCTCTATTTTGCCCAGGAGCCCCAGTTCTATAAGCTGTGCTACCTTAAAGTGACCCGGGAGGAGTACGAGGAGATCCAAACTTCGGTCCTGAATTCTAGGTGTGGCCTGAGATCCTGTCTTGATTCCAGGTTTGAGCAATGAGAACACTGGCCTGAAGATCTCTGGGCCCTGGGCAGATGTGCAGCCGCCTCTTGTTTGATGATGTAGAAGAATCCAGACTTTTCTAGAAGGAGCCACATGGAATCACCACATTCTCCCTGGAACTACAGCAAGGCACCAGTTTTTCTGGTCACCTTCTACATTTTACATTGTCATTCAAGTCCCCCCTGAGGTAGAAATTGGTCTGCTTTTCAAATGTATTTTGTTTCCATAGTCTTGAGACCATTTGAAAGTGACTATAGAGGGTCAGATTTAGGGAATTACTCTGAAAATAAAACATTAGGGTCATAAGAGTTTCACAGATTGCTTTAATATATAAATTTTATGGCTCATTTTGAACATGTTGGCCATAGAACTATTGTGTTTAAGTAATTTTGAGATACTCTCAGTGTTTACATTGCTGCTCTTGTTCTGTGTTGGGTATTTTAACTGACATACGTACATAGGTATTTTCTCTTTGAAGAGAAGTTTTTATAATTTCTAGTCTGTTGTACTTACAGAACTGTTACACTTACAGCAAGGTGGGAGTGTTATTGGATGGTGTAGGGACCAGTTTGTTTTTCAGGTTCTTACTTGTCCCGACCAATGAATTGGTTAGAACAATTGATGGATGTGAAAGACTACCGTTTATTTTAGAGCAGAAATAAGAAAAAGAAAAGGAAAGAAGTGCTCAGGAAGAAAAGGGTTCTTTGAACAAAGAGACGATGGGTCCTGCACGCAGAACAGAGCACTACAAGAACAAGAGGGCAGTGGCCCCAAAGTCCGTCGCTGCTGTCCTTTCGTCTTTGAGAGCAGCGACGGACTTTGGGGTCCCGCTCAATCTCGTGCTAGAAGATTGCTGTCAGGTGCCAGCTCAGCGTGTCTTCAGGGCAGAGGATTGGTACAGGGTGCAGGGTTCGGCTTGCTGTCACGTCAGGCTCAGGCGCTGCTGTTGCGTATCTGTGGTAGCTAAGTCTCCTCAGTTGGCAGGTTGTGCCCAACTAGTCCAGCCACACTTGCCATGCTCTAGCCTCCTGCTAGAGTGGTATCCTCAAACCTTGTAAACATAAATACTTACTGCACTTTTGTTCTTTATTGAATTGTGAACATTGAGCTATAGTGTTTTTGGTTTTTTGAGAGACAAGGTCTTGCTGTGTAGGGCTGGCCTCAAACTCAGTGATCCTCCTGTCTCACCCTCCCAAGTGCTGGGATTACAGGTGTTCGTTGTAGTTAAACTGGCTGCATTGTAGTTCAAACCAAACCCCCACCCCAAACCCCTGTTGTTTCATCAGTGTAATATCTCATCATCTGTGAAATACGTTAATGACGATCTGGAGCTTTTCCTTCTTCTCTTTCCTGAGCTCCCTCCTTTCGGTCTGTTTATTGTGTCAGAGGTCATCACCAAAGGGAGGAATCGGGACCTGAATTGTCCAGCCAGGGCACTGATTTTGAATTGTATTGAGATGCACTTACTTGCTCCAGCAGCAGGTGGCGCACACCGTTGTTGCTGGTGATGTGGGTGGCTGAAGTAACCATGTACCTGCAGCTTCTTAGAAACTGAAAAGTACTCTTCACAGTTTGTAATTTTTGATTCTCACAACTGTATTTTGTTTCCATAGTTTTGGGACCATTTTAAGGTGATTGTAGAGAGTCAGATGGAGGGAATTACTTTGAAAATAAAACGAGATCATAGGAGTGTCACAGATTGCTTTAATATATAGTGTAAATTTTATTGGCTTATTTTGAACATGTTGACTATAGAATTATTACTATACTTATTTTAAATAATGTTGAGATGCTACAGATGTTCACATTGCTGTTCTTATTCTGGCGCCACATTTTTTTTTTGGTAAGGAGACTGGGCCTAAATCCATTAATTTTTAAAACAATTACCCCCATCTTACAGATGAGGAAACTGAAACTAGAGGTAATTAGCTGAGTGTGACAGCTCTGCATTGAGGAGGCAGAGGCAGGAGAGTGGGTGACTTAGCACGAGACCTTGTCTCAGAAAATAAAAAAAAAGAGTTGGGGATGTGACTGTGGAGGCCCTGGGCTCAGTCCCCAAGAGGGGGTGGTAAACTCTGAGACTCAAAGGAGACTAAGAGATCTAGTGTTCATGTTACTATACTTTGATGCTTATGATCCTTTTTCTCAGTTTTAAAAAAGCATAAATAATAACCCATGTTTTTCTAGACAAATTTAAAAGTTACTAAATTTATAGTGAATTCCTGATGTATGAAGGTATATCCATTAGAGAAATCACATTTTAAAATTCTCAGAAATCCAAGTGGTTTTCATCTTCGTTTTTATGCTGGGGATTGAACCCAGGGCCGTCAGATGCTAAGCACATTCTATAGTAGTGAGCTATACCCTCTGTCTCCAGTGTTCTTTTAAACTAGATCTCTCATTTGATTACAAATAAGTAAAAATTAGAAATGTCTGCAGTTAAGAGATAAGGGTTGCCTTTCTGCTCCAAGCCAGTGCAGTGTCTGGCATCAGGCCCTCATCGGCAGTCACACGGTTTCTCACGCTGGCACCTGGCTTCTCATAGCGTTGCCTGTTGCTATGGCTGCAGGGCCAGTGAAGCTGTGCAGCCAAACCTACAGTCAGAATAGCGGCCCGTCCTGAGGCTGGGCAGGGCTCCAGACATCATAGACATCTGTTTTGTCTATGATGTTTCGTGTCACACACAAGGAGGCAGAGAAAAGGGTTTTGCTGTAGTCTGTCTTTTTGTGTGCCCAGTATAACTCATTTAATCTCAAGGAGGTCCAGAATATAATAAGAGACACACACTTGAGTCAACAGCAGTTTAGGGTTGGGGTTCCTTGTCGGTTTATTCGGCACCCTCACCGAGTACCTGCTGTGCACAAGGGCCCAAGCCAGATGCTATTAGTAAGACTCAGACCTGGTCCTGCCCCTTCAAAGGCAGGAGGGTGGAGCTCCTGGGGTGCCTTTGTGGTGCCCATGTGGGGATGCCAGGAGCTTGGAATGCTGCACAGAGAGTCTGCTCTGGGGCTGGAGGTGTGAGACCCTGGGTTACTCTACTGGTGTCTCCTTTTCTAGACCAGGGAGAGAGTACTCTCTATTGCTCTGAGGTTCTCTCCACATGGCCCATCAGCTCTGCCCCTCACACCCCACTTATGTAGCTTTGTCTCAAAGACTGGGCACTTCCTCCTCCCCCCAAAATGTTTGAGTTGGATGTGGTGGCACATGCTTGGAATCCTAGCCCTCAGGAGACTGAGGCAGGAGGATCACTGGGAGTTTGAGGCCAGTCTAGGCTACATAGTGAGAGCCTGCTTCAAAAACAAAACAAAAAAGGAAAAACAGACAATATATTAATTATGGTGATGGGGAAAAAAAAGATTACCCACTGGGGTGCTTAGAACCCCTCCCCTGCCCTGCATCTCTCTAGCCAAGTGGCACAGCGCCTAGATTCCTGTCCCTGGAGAGGTGCACTTCCTAGAGGGTCTGCCACATTACTTGAGAACTTACACTAAACTTACTCAGCTTCACACAGATTAGGAGGGCGTGACTATTACATTAAACTGTAGAGCTCTAAAGGATCACCATTTCTGGAAGTCCCCCCCAAGAAGCACTCCTCACCTCTGACTCACTTCAAGAACTGTTGCAGCCAAACTCTTTCACCCATGCATCTCACTTAAGCTTCATCATAAACGTTGTCACCTGTACTGTGGAAATCATCCACCTTCTCTTGGCCTGCTTCCTGCTGTAAGATGAAAGTCCCTTGGTCAACATCACACGGCCCAAATGAGGCCACACTGGCTGAACATTTATGAAGTGAGACCCAGAGAGCCTTATTTCTTCTTCTTTTCTCAGGCAGCCCAGGGCATGACACCCTCAGGCCTGGAAGAACTCTATCCAGGACAGTTCCGTGGCTTTGGAATCAGGATGAAGAATGGGTAGAGCTGGGAAGAAAAGGCCCGGTCAGCCTGGGTGTGGTGTGGAGAGGCCAGGAGTGCATGGTAGGAGGGGATGATGGGGTGCAGGAGGTGAAGAGACTCAGACTCTTACACCCTCAGGGAAGGAGCCAGGACAGGCAGCCTGTGAATAGATAGCATAGTCAAGTGTCTTTGCCCTGTTTCCTCCTGCCTGGCTCAGCCTCACATGGAAAGGGAGGTGGTTGCACCTGGCAGGCCCCAAATCCTGTGTCCAGCTAAGATCTGGATTTGGGTGAAACCACTCAAGTCTCAAGCACCTGCAAAGAGGCCTGGGGCAAGAAGAATGGGCACCTCCATCCTGACTGACTCCCCTCTGGCCTGCTCCACCTGAGGCTGGAAAATCCAGCAACAGTCCCTGAACACTGCCAGTGGCCCCAGGCCCTCGCCTGTCTCATCCATCCACCCACAGAGAACTGCAGAATCTGTGTCAGGTGCTACATAGCTGCAGCTTTGGGTGGCAACAGTGACATGGTCCCTGCCCAGTGGAGCCTACAGGGTTTTAGAGGAGGGAAGTTAAAGAATCACCAAGCAAATATCACAAGTGCTGAGGAGAGAGGCAAGGGTGCTTCACTCGCCCTGTGGCTGGGTGTGGATCTCATTCTAGGGAGCAGGGAGGCTGCCCTTGAGGCAGCGGCTGAAGTGTGCAGGAGGCAAACAGCAGGAAGGAGCTGGAGGGTCACGATGGCCTCACAGGACATCTGCCACCAGCTGAGACACAGGCATCCTGGAGTGGAGAGAGACAAGCCCTCTCACCTGGGCCCTGTCTCTTTTTGAGACAGGGTGCTGCCAGGTAGCCCAGGCTGGTGATCCTCCGGCCTCAGGCTTCCAGTGCTGGGATAACTGGGGGAATCACCACACCCGGGTCCTGTCTGAACTCTTGACCTACAGGATCCTCAAGCATAACAAATGATTGTTTTCAGTCACTACATTTTGGGGTTTGGGGTGATGTGTTGCTAAAGGAAGTAGAACACTTTTCTGAGGAAAGGAGGCCGTGTCTGTACAGCCTCGAGGTAGCCAGAGACAGGGCAGTAGCTTGCACCTGCGTCTCGCATGTCTGTGGTAGGACTAAGTGGGCAGATGTGACACTCTGCCCTGCCGGCCTGGCCCGTGAGCCCCCGGCAGAGCCTGGCACAGAAGAGCCGTGCATGCTGGTGGTTGTGTGGCCGTGGTTGGCCTGACGTTTGTTCCCCTGGGCAGCATCCTGGGAGGGGATCGCCCAGGGACTCTGGGAGCTGGCAGGAAGCTCTTGCTGGCTGCCGCACCAAGATGTATGACCGAGCTGAAAGCAGTTTTTCCAAAAGTCATCTTTTGAATATGGCATTTTGATTGAAACAATGACTTGGTTGAAAGTGACTCTTCCCCAGTTGCTAAGTTTTTGTTCCTGTACTCTCAGTTGTTTTCATGCTTCATAAGACAATTTTCAACCCTCCAAGGGTTTTTTTTTAATATTCAAATTTTTTTTTGTGCTGGAGATCGAATGCAGGGCCTCGTGCTTGCTAGGCAAGCCCTCTACCACTGAGCTAAATCCTCAGCCACTCCTCCATGGGTTTTTAAGTATTTCTGTCCATATTCAGAACTTTTCGGAAGTTTTTCCTAATTACTTCTAATTTGCTTTTAGTTTACTGTTACTGCTTTTCAGCATTTGAAACAGTACCCCAAGGGTTTAACTGATTAGTGTGCTGCTTAGATTAATACATGAAACATACACAGTGATTCCATTTTTTGTAAGACAATTATGCATATACATGTGTATCCAGAATGACATCCACTAGTGCTTCTCAACCTAGAGGCATTCGTTGGACTTCCCCAGCAGGCTTCCCAAGTACTGATTCCTGAGTTCTGCCAGGGAAAACAGACATCCATTGGGATGGAAGAGCAGTGAACATCTGGATTTTTTTTTTTTTTTTTTTGCCACCCCAAGGATTGAACCCATGCTGAATGCTGTGTGTATGTATGCTGGGGACTGAACCCAGGTCCTAATGAATATTAGGTGTATGCTCTACCCCTGAGCTGCACTCCTATTTCTTATTGGGTTTAAAAAATTGTAGATTTGCAGAAATTCTTCATATATTCTGGATATAAATTGTTAAATCTAGATACTATAAATAATTTTCCTATGTGGCTCATCTGTTCCTTTTCTTAATGATTCTTCTGATGAGCAGAAATTTTTAATTTTTTTTTTGGCGGGGAGGTGCTGGGATTTAACTCAGGGCCTTGAACTTGCGAGGCAAGCACTCTAACCACTGAGCTAAACCTCCAGCCCCCCAGGAATTTTAAATTTTGATGAGGTCCAATTTTTCCAGTTTTGCTTACATAATATGACCATTAACTGGCCTATGTCAACCTGACCAGAGTAAGAAATGCCTGGCATATTAGTAAAGCACAGTTTTCGGTATGTGTGTGGATGACTGACACCCAGGTCAGCACACTGATGGGGTAGAGGGGACCCCCTTGCCCTGGTTGTGGCTGGCACTAACCAGTGACTGTCACTTGGATGGAATACAAAAAGGGAAAGAAGAATTCCAGTTTTCATGAGTGGACACGTCTTTGGACACTGATTTCATGTTCCTTCAGTGTTCAATTCAGACTTGCACCAGCAACTCCAGTGAGCTACCAGGCCTGCAACCTTGGACTGGTGCTGCACCTTTGATTGCTCTTGTTCTGAAGCTTCCGTCCTCTTGGGCTGAGCAGCTGCTGGATCCTCTGGCTCTCCGGTGTGCAGACGGCCAGTGTGGATTCTCCTGGCTCCCACCCTGTAAGCCTACCTGTGAAATCCCCTGACATAATGTATTTCTATTGATACTGTTCCTCTAGAGAACCCTAACTAGTATAAACAGTCAAAGCTTTTTGTGTTCTGTGCAGAATCTTTGCCCTACATAAGGCCTCAGATACTCTCTCTTTTCCTTATAGAAGAACCCTTTTCAGCCTGAGCACTTCTTTCGCGCTTCTTTCTTTTTCTCTTTTTTTTTAACAGAAACCTTATGGTTTTATGTTCAGACTGTTTATCATCTAGAATGGTCTTCTGTTTGTCTTTCATAACTTTGTCATTTCTGAGGAGTCCATGCCAGATTTTTTTTTGTAGAATATCCTTTAATATAGATTTTTCTGATTTGTTTCATGATCAGAGATATGTAAGACATTTGGGCAGAAAATTACACAAGTGGTGTAGACTCAACATCACCTCAAGGAACCCATTTTACCTGCTACTGGGGTGATAGTTGGTTTTTGTTTGAGGGATATCCCCTAGATTTCTTCATTGTAAGGGTATCTTCCCTTTTTGTCATTTACATAGGATGATATCTACAGTCTGTATGCAGTGTTCTCTCCCCCAACCAAATGGTTTTAATATCCACTAATGCTTCCTGCCAGGACTAGTCATTGTATGAGACTGGATAACAGTGATTTTATAACACTGTCATTTTGTCTGCATTCATCAGTTGGCATTTTTTTTCCCTCTCTTCCCCTTTGAAAAAATACCATAATTACTATTACAGTGGTGCCTCAATTTACGAATTTAATTCTCTCCATGATTCTGGTTGCAAACCAAACTGGATGAGAACCAAATCAAATTTCCCCATAAGGTCTACATTGAACTTAACCACTGAATTTGATTTGGTTCTCATCCAGTTTAGTTTGTGACAAGCATTGTGGGAATAATCAAGTTCATGAACTGAGGTACCACTATTATGGCTGTTATTTTACTTCACTTTTTTGAGTTTTTGGTTTGTTTTTATTTTTTAATTTTATTTTGGGTGCTGGGGATCAAATTCTGGGCCTTGTGCTTGCTAGGCAAGTGCTCTACCACTGAGCTAAATTCCCAGCCCCTTTATACTTCACTTTTTAAGCTTCAGTTTCTCCTCATTTGTAACAAGTAGGATGATCAAGCTTCACAGACAGTAAGAGCTCAGTAACTGTGTTTCCTGCCTCCCTCCCTCACACTTTACCTTCCTCTGTGTGTGGTACCAGGGATTGAATTCAGTGGCTTTGCACTCAGCTACACCTGCAGCTTTCGTTTTTTATTTTAGACAGGGTCCCTCTAAGTTGCTAAATTGCCCAGGCTGGGCTTGAACTTGCCATCCTCCTGCCTCAGTCACCCAGAGTACTGAGATTACAGTCATGTACCACCTTGCCTGGCTCCTTCCTTCCCTTCCTGACTGCCTACCCTACACTCAGCCTCCTGTCATGAGTTCAACTTGTAGCAAGTCTTACGGCACACGGTCTCACTGAAGCCTCACAAAATCTACAAGACAGGATTATCTTTCCCTTTTTGCAAGAGGAACCTGAGGCTCAGAGAGTTCATGAGATGCTGTGTGCCTTTCCATTATGTGATGTGTGCATGTGTGGGGTCCATGAGGGAGGGTCTGCAGCAGTGGGGGATACTCTTGCAGTAGACAAGGAAAAGTCCTCGAGGAGGGAGTGGGTGGATCTCTTGCTGACCTTAACTTCTTTTTTGGGGGGTAGTGCTGGGGAACAAACTCAGGGCCTCATGCTTGCTAGGCAAGCATTCTAGCACTGAGAGCCCCTTCTGGTTATAAGATTCTCTGCATCTCCAATCTGTGCCTTCTTATCCAGGCCAGAGCCTGAGCGGCCAGATCGTTATCCCTGCCACATACAGAGGCAGGAGGCAGAGGGGAGCTGGGGCTCCCAGGGGCCAGGCTGCCCCTTCTCATCTACTCCCATATGGATCCTATGGGGACTGTCAGTTTGCATCTCATCATCCTCAAAGCTGAACAGCAGAGTACAAGATCAAAACTTCTAACTACTCTTAGGCTTAAGCATGGAAAGAAAATGGCCAAGCACCTAACGGTGAGTGCTGGTCTTTCCTCCTTATCAATATCACACTGTGTGGCTAGCAGCGATGGTAAAGCGGGTTCTGTCCAGAGGGCTCAAATGCACATTCTCTCACTGAATCCTTTCAGTAACTCTTCTTCTTTTGTGGTGCTGGGGTTGAAACTCGGGGGCTTCAGGCAAACTTGACAAGGACTCTACCACTGAGCTTACAGTAACTCCCAGTAATTTCTCAGCCTTACAGTAACTCTTCCTGAAACATCTGTGCTTGCATTTTACAGATGTTCAGGGTAAGCACATAGCTAATAACCAGTGGGATCAAGAATGAGACTTCACACACATGTGACTCCTGATCCTTCACTCCTCAGACTGACTATGCTAGAAAACACCAAGCACAACACTATGGCAGAATTTACAGAGGATTTGTTTTTTTGGGTTTTTTGTTTTATTTTTATTTTTATTTTTATTTTTTTTTTGGTGCTGGGGTTTGAACTCAGGGCCTTATACTTGCTTTATATTTTGAAACAAGCTCTTGCTATGTAGTCAGGAGAGCCTTGCACTCACTATGTAGTCCAGGCCAGCCTCAAGCTTGTAGTACTTCGGCCTCAACCTCCTGAGTGCTCAGGATTTCATTTTAAGAACAGTCCTGAATCACATAATGATGTTTCGGCAAATGATGGACCGCATATATGACGGTGGTCCCATAAAATGGTATCACCTAGTCACACCGAAGCTGTCTTAGTTTGTGCAAGTCACTCTATTATGTTTGTACAGTGATGAGATTGCCTAAGGATGCATTATTCTCCGAATCTGTCCCCACTGGTAAGCCACGTGGCTGTAACGTGCTAGGATGTCCAAGTGGCTTCCGATGGGAGACCTGGTGCTAAAGCAGGAGTATGTGTATGAGAAGAGGGCTTGGATCTTTTGGCCTTCAATGTGAAGTACTTCCACATGCTCTGCAACATATTGAAAAACAGCAGCTGACTTCAGGCTGTCCTCAGTGGGGTTGTGGACGCTCCAGGGTTTGGGGCCAGGTGTGTGTCTCTCCCTGGTCTGGAAAAAGCAGCAGAGAAACTAGTGTCTGTAATTACTGAAGCAGCATGATAGAGCAAATCCGAGCTGGCCTGCGCAGTGTGGCAGGATTTCCCAGCTGTCTCCCCAGGACATGTCAGATGTGCGGCTGGTATCCCCTGTGAATCTGGGAAGAGGCTGAGGCTGGCTGGACATATGATAATGGGAGGAAAAGTGACTCCAGGATGCCTGTCAAAAAACTTTGAGGGGTGCTGGGGATTTAGTTCAAGTGGTAGAGTGCTTGTCTAGCAAGTGCAAGGCCCTGAGTTCGATCCTCAGCACTAAAAAAAACAATTTTGAGGGCTCTTAACTTTTTTCTTCTCCTCCTGGAAAAAAAATCAGGCCAAATGCACTGGGGCTCTGAAAAGGCAGGTGCAGGGTTGCACTGGGCAGTAGGTGACGTAGGAGCCTCCTTGGCTGAGAACTACCGATCAAAGAGGCAAGGCAGGATGAGGATGGGGTCCCCGAGTCTGAGTGGGGTGAAGAGAGTGCCCAGTCAAGAGGTGGCCCATACTGAGAGGGGGACACCCATGGGTGGCAGTGATGAGTGGACTGGAGCCGGGGTGGACTGAGGACGGTACCCAGGTGTGGAGGGGATGGCGGGTGGAGCAGGAGTAAGGCAGGGAGAGCAGAGTGGGAAAGGACCTAGGGCCGGGCTGGCTACCTGTGGGGATGATCAGAGGAGGGTCTTGAGAACTCAGTTTCTCACTGTTGGAGGAGGCAGTTGCCTATGGTACTGAATTAAAATTAGAGGTATTGACATGAACTTGTGGTTCACACCTATAGATCGCTATGTGGATATAGAAATAATTAGAGACATAAATGTGTGCAGAGCTCTGTCCAATGAGAGGGCCTAGGAAGAGCAATACTCCTAATAGCAACAAGCATACTTAGCAAGATCTTTATTCCTCAGTAATATTTTCCAATAAAAGGAGAGCTGGGCCGGGTGTGGTAGCTCATGCCTATAATCCCAGCACACAGGAAGCTGAGACAGTAGGCTGAAGCAGGATTGCAGTGAGTTCAAGGGCAGCCTGGGCTACATAGTGGGTTCAAGGCCAGCCTGAACTACACACAGAAAGAACCTGTCTCAAAGGAAAAAAAAAAAATGAAGAGGAGAGCTGGTGCATGCCTATAATCCCAGAAGGTGCATGCCTATAATCCCAGTCAGGAGTATGATAAATTTGAGCCCACTCAGGGCAATTTAATGATTTAGCAAGATTCTGTCTCAAAAACAAACAAAAGGGCAGAGAATGGAGCTCAGTGTGAAGGACCTGAACTCAATCCCCAGAACAGCAACAAGAAGAAAAGGAAGGAAGGAAGGAAGGAAGGAGAAGAAAAGAAGGAAAAATAAACTTCCCTAGAAAAATGGATAAATTAGTAAAGTATAAAATGAACCCATCACCTTTTTTTTTTTTTCTTCAGAGACAATGTATTGTTTTGTTGTCCAGGCTGGCCCTGATCTCACAGGCTCAAGTGATCTTCCTGCCTCAGCCTTCCCAGTGCCTGGGACTGCAGGCATGTCCCACCATGACCCATTCATTAGCTTGGAACATCTTATTGTGCCAGTGTCTTTGTTACGTTTCTCTCGTTACTGAGACAAAATACTAAACACCCAAAGTTAAGGGAGCAAAAGTTTATTTAGCTCACAGTCTGTAGAGGTTTCAGTCCACAATTAGCTGGGTCCAAGACAGGGTGGCACGGCAGACAGGCAGAAGGCAGCAAGGTAAGCAAGGGGATAAGCAAGGGGTAGGCAAGCCTCTTTCTATCTCTTATATCCAGACTGCTAGGATTAGGGTGGTACCAGATCAGAGGATTGATTTAGTAATTACTCGCTCTTAATCCCAGCATCACGCACTCTAGATTCAGCCACCTCTGAAAAAGCCCCATCTATGACCACGTGAGGCTTTGGGGGGACATCTAGATACAAACCATAACAGACAGAAAGCGAGGAAGTACTCAAACAATGGCACAGACACTGTCAAATGGACACAGTGTATAGAGTTTACACTGGCCAAATCAGAGATGATTTGTGCAGCAAAATAAATGATGATAAATGATGATAGAGCTGAATACATCAATCACTGAATATGTGAAGAGAAATGGGCTGTCTACATAGTTTCAAAGTACCCTCTTACAAAATACTTATTTCCAAAACACAAAGAGAAAGTTACTCTAAAGTAGAAGGCTGATAGAAACCACCTTAATCAAGTGATCCAAGCAAACATCACCAACTGTGGGCTAAACTGCAATCATGTGTCACCTGACAGATGCCAGGAGAACACAGCAGCTCTTAGGTGATGTTTCTGCCAAAGAAGGAGCAGCTAAATCTAATCATAAGGAAATACCAGACAAACCACCAGTGTGGGACATTTACAAAATAACTGGCCTGTAATCTACAGAAGTGTCAGTGTTGTACAAGTCGACAGCAGATGTTGGGAAATGTTACAGACTGAAGACTTGAGATACAACACCTGGTGCATCTTAGGATCCTGAACCAAACCATTCTGATGGAAAAGACATTGGGCTAAACAGGGAAACCTGAATAGAGTTTAAAGATTAGATGGTAGTAATGCAACAATATCAACTCTGATTTTGACTTCTGATGTACTGTGATTGAGTATACAGGATAAGGTCCTTGTTTGTAGGACGTGTCTTTAAGTGTTTTTGGGGAATGTTAGGGGTCCAAATGGACAACCTGTGTGTCAAATGGTTAAATTTTAAAAAAAAAAAGGTAGTTTATACTGTACTTGCAACTTTCCCACAGACTGTATAATAAAAATGAGAACAAGAGAGAGGGAGAATGAGAATCAGCATCTTGAGTGAATTAAAGGGGAAGTGTAGGCCATGAGCTGGCAAGGGTAGAACAGGCTGGAAGGCTGGGAACTGAGGTGCCGCAGGATGGGGTGAAACACACACAACCCTCATTTTAGCTTACCTTCATTTCTTTCTTTTTTCTTTTTTGAGACAGGGTGTCACTATGTAGTCCAGGCTGGCCTTGAACTCGTGGTGATCCTCCTGCCTCAGTCTTCCAAGTGCTGAGATTGCAGGTATGTACCACCATGCCCAGCTTCCTTCCTTCCTTCCTTCTTTCTTTCTTTCTTTTTTTCTTTCTTCTTTCTTGAGACAAGGCCTTGCTAAATCACTAAGTTGCTCAGGCTGTGCTCAAACTTGGAATTCTCCCACCTCGGCCTCTCAAGTGTTGGGATACAGGCATGTACTACCCACCCTGGCTGCTTTTCATTTTTTTGAGACTGGGTCTGGCTACATTGCCTAGGCTGGCCTCCAGTCATCCTCCCACCTCAGCCTCCTGAGAAGGGGCAACTAGCATGCCATTCACCCAGCTCCTCACTTTAGAAGGGAGATGGCTCACAGAATGGCTTCCATTTTCCCAGAAAAGCCCTCTCTAGTTTGAGAACTGCACGTTATTACCTATAGGTTCTCCATGCCAGAGATCCTCAAGAAAGTAGCTTTGGCTTATTGAGATGGTTAATTTTTTGTGTCACTATAGGTCAAGGTATGTCCAGATACTTCATCAAACATTATCCTGGGAGTTTCCCGGAGGATGTTTTTGGACAAGCTTAACATTTAAGTAGATTGTGCTGTGTTTTGTGGATGAGCCTCATCCAATCAGTTGAAGACTTGTATAGAACTGGGGAGGCCCAACAACTGGGCATTCCTACTGCTCAAGTGCCCTCAAGCTGGGGCATCAGTTCTTTTTTTATTGCCTTTGGTCTGGAACTACATCGCTGGCACTCCTGGATCCTCAGCTTGCTAAGTGCAGATCTTACCTCCATCATCACACACACCAACTCCTGGGGAAGCAGCTTCCTTCCCTTGTTCCCATCCATCCTAATGACTTTCTCCGAAGAACCCTAACAAATACACTTATTTTCTCATTCTCTCTTTCTTCCCTTACACTTTCTGACTATAAGGCTGACACATAGTAGTACATTGTTAGGAAGAAAATTTTTTTGTCATTTTTATTGAGACAAGGTCTTTCCATGTAGTTCAGACTGTTCTTGAACTCACTGTGTAGCTCACGCTGGCCTTGAACTTGTGGCAGTCCTCTTGTCTCAGCCTCCTGAGTGCTGGGATTACAGGTATGTGCCGCCACATCCAGTTAGGAAAATGTTTTTAAATGAAAGCATGTAAAAAATATTAGATGATCTTATCAGAGGGGCAAAGAATAGCACAGCACAAGGGTAAAGAATGAAGAAACCTGCTGACTTTGCGGTCTGTCTGCTGCTCTGAGAACCAACCAATGTCTCCTATGGGGCTGTCTGCAGCCATCGTTGCAGTGGGGAGGCAGGGGACTGTCGAAAATCATGCCTAGGGTTGTGCTGGGGTCCTTGTCTAGGCTCCAGAGCAGCTCCTGTCATCTGGCACTGAAAGGACCCATTTCCCTCAAATACTAAGAACTTCTGAGCATGGCGACATGGATGTGTGGGCCACAAGAATGCTAGGACTTTTGCAGTGTCCACCACCAACAGGTGCTGAGTAAGTAGGAGCGGCATGGCCAACATCATTCAGCTTAGTGAGGGGCAGCACCCGGGCCACTGTCAGGCTCACCTTATCCCAGGCCCATGCTCTTCTGTTTGGGCAGGCTGTCTCCTGGAGAGTCAAGGAGAGCTTTCACATAACGGCAGTGAACTACTGCTTACCCAGAAGCTGAAAATTCTTGTGCACATGTTTGGTTGATGGGAAGCATTTTGATTCATCTTTGACCATGGACTATTTTGCGTTTAAATTGATGGATTAGTGCCATGAACATCAGCAGGACCATGTAGTATGAAAGCCCTTCTCTAGGGCCCATCAAGGAAAAAGCTTCTGTACAGAAAGCTCCATTTATCTCAGTGGTAATTTGTCCTGAGATATTATGGAAGGAAAGGGCCCTGGTCAGGTTCTGGGAGGTATTTTATCTCACCAGACATGCAATCTTAGACAATCCACTTATCCTCAGGGGGCCTCAGTATCTTCCTTTAAAAATGGGGGAGAAGAACTCTCACTCTACCCACCTCCTAAAGATGGTATTATCAGAAAAAAGGAGAAAGCACACACTTTTTACATTTTAAACCTATCATAATCTCTATCCCCTCAGAACTAGCTCAAATATCATCAACGTGTGTACTCAGGTAGAAGAGTGTAAAACTTAAAGAAGAAAAAAGAATCCATTACTTCATTTTTATTAACTGGAAAACTTTCTACAGTTAAAACTTTCTACAGTTAAACTTTTTTCAGGCAGTGAGCTGGGAAGAATTCACGTCTTATTTTGATCAGTTATAGGCACCATCAATTCAGAGAACCAGTATAATATCTTTGAACCCAGATTTAAATGTTATTTCTTAGCCTACAGAATGCCTCCCCTTAATTATATGGAATGAAAAATGTGAAAAAGAATTCTCTAAGGCCTGATAGCTTGGGTTGGTAGCAGTGGTTCTTAACCACAGGTGTACATTAGAGCCACCTGGGGAGACTTAAATAACAAAGGTGTCACTCAACACCAACTGCATTGCTTGTGGTAGGGCTCACAGGTAGGGCTCTAATGGGCAGTAAGGTCTACAGCTACACAAAGGAAGGATACGCAAAAGCTAGAGCTTTGCTGTCCAACAGAAATATCATTTGAGCCCCAAAAGTGAGCCAACATGTTACTTTAAATTTGCAATAACCACAAATTTAATATGCTTTACATAACCAATAACCCAAAATACGACTTCAACATGTAAAGATATAAATAATTCCCTTTGAGATATTTCACATTTTACTTCATATTGGGTCTTCACAATCTGGTGTGTATTTTGTATGTAGAGAATATATCAATTCAGACACCAGAGACTGGCCATAATTCATGTGGCTAAGACTACTCTGTCTTGGGTATGCAGAACTAGAATATACAACATAAATGTTTTTAAATTTTAATTTATTATTATTATTTTGTGCTGAGGATCAAACTCAGGGTCTTGTCCTTGTGAGGCAAGTACTCTAACCACTTAGCTAAATCCCCAGCCCCTATTTTTGGTTTTTTGAGAGAGGTTCTCAATATGTATTCCAGGCTGGCTTTAAACTCATGGCAATCCTCCTGTCTCAGCCTCCTGAGTTCTAGAGTTATAGGAATTTGCCACCATGCCCCGCCTCTAACACAATATTAAACAGTAACATTACTAATAGGTGTGCTTGTTCTTTTTTCTTTCTTTTATTTTAGTGAATATCCATACTATTTCATTGTTTTATCTTTTTCTGGGGGGGTGCTGGGGATCGAACTTGTGGCCTTGCACTTACTAGGCAAGCACTCTACCACCTGAGCTAGATCCCCAACCCCTTCAAACTATTTTGTTTTCTTTTCTTTGGTGCTGGGGATTGAACTCACTGCCATGTGCTGGCAAGACAAGCACTCTAACCATTGAGCTAAATCCCCAGCCCCCATTGTTAAAAAATGTGTCTGAGAGAGATACTCTCAAAAGAAATGGGGTTACTTTTTTTTTTTTAGAAATCTGGTTACTTTGTATCACATTTTGAAACTTTTTATTTTGAAATACTTATAGATTTGCAAAGATTAAAGTAGAGAGGTGCTGGTTCACTCTTTACTCATTTCCTCCAATGGTTACATTTTATGTAACTACAGTATAATATCAAAACCAGAAAACTGACATTGGTACAGTGTTATGTTTATACGTCTATGTCATTTTTTCCTGTCAATTTGTGGTGTATACTTCTATGTCATTTTATCACTGAGTGCCAATTTGTATAACTACAGTTACAGTCAAGATACAGAACATTAGTGGGCATGGTGGTGCATGCCTATAATCCCGGCTACTCTGGAACCTAAGGCAGGAGGATTGCAAATTTGAGCCCAGCCTGGGCAACTTAGCAAGATCCTGTGTCAAAATACAACATAAAAAGGGCTGGGTGTGTGGCTCAGCTGTAGAGAGCTCCTGGGTTTACAAAGATCTCCCTCATGCTATGCCTTTACAGGTATATCCTCTCCACATCACCCTCCCTAAACCCTGACAAGCACTGGTCAATTCTCCATAGTTGTTATTTATTTATGGTGCTGGGGATCAAACCTGGGGCCTTGCACACGCTAGGCAAGTATTCTACCACTGAGCTCCTCCCGTACCTTGATAAAAATTTTTTTAATGAAAGTTAAGAAACTGCTGGGGATTTAGCTCAGTGATTAGAGTACTTGCCTTGTAAGCACAAGGGCCTGAGTTCGATCCCCGGCACCACAAAAAAAAAAAAAAAAAAAAAAAAAAAAAAAAAAAAAGAAACTGCCAAACAATTTCTAGAGTGGCCGTACCATTTTATAACCCCACTACTAAAACATGATTTTACAGTGTCTCTGCATGCTTACTAGCACTTGATCTTGTCATTAAAAAAAATTTAGCTTTTGACACAGAATTTTAAAAATTGGTGATGGTACTGGGTTTTGAGAATGTTACAGAATCATACGCGACCTTTTCAGACTGGCATTTTCTTTTAAACTTGGTATAATGCCTTGAGATCCATCTAAGTTGTATGTATAATAGCTTATTCTTTTTTTGTTGTCACACTGTATTCCAGTCAAGTGTGATGGCATACACTTGTAATTCCAGCACTCTGGGAAACTGAGGCGGGAGGACTGCAAGTTCAAACCCAGCCTCAGCAATTTAGTGAGGCCCTGTCTCAAAATAATAGGGTTGGGGATGTAGCTCAGTAAGAAGGCTCTAGGTTCAGTCTTCAGTTAGTCAAGAGAGGAAAAACAAAAAACAAAACAAAAACAAAAAATATATATATACACACACCCACATATTCCAGGGCCGGAATTGTTTAATCATTTTCTGTTGTAGGATATTTTGTTTCCAGTTTTCTCTTGTTATAAATAAAACTGCTATGAAGGATTCTGTACAAGTTTTTACTTAGATAAATATTTCATTTCTTTGGACTAAATGGGAGTGCAATTGCTTGGTCATATGGTAAATAAACATTTACTTTTTAAAGAAACTCCCAAACTGTTTTCTAGAATGGCTGTATAATTTTACATTCCCACCAGCAGTGCTGAGATATTTTCTTATATGTTCACCACTCTTTAATATTGTTACTATGTTTCCTTCTTCCCTGTCCCCTTTTCTCCTTTTCCCCCTTTTTCTCCTCCTTCCCTCCTTTCCTTCCTTCTTGGTAGCATTGGGGATGAAAAGCATCAGGGCCTTGTGCATACCTGGCAAGTGGTCTACAACAGAACTACACCTCTAACCCCATATACTTTTTAAAATTAGTGATGGGTATTGGTTTTCTAAAAATGCATCTTTTGGCATTTATAGATAATTTCATGGTACTCCTTATAGGACCTATTGATAAACGGTATTATTTTATCTTTAGATATACATTTATTTTTTTCCCCAAGACTGGGAATCTAATCCAGGGGCACTCTACCACTCAGATGCATTCTCAACGTTTTCTTTTTCCCCCCAATTTGAGACATGGTCTTGTTAAGTTGCCCAGGCTGGTCTTGATGTGATTCTCCTGCCTCTGCCACCCAAGTAGCTGGTATTATAGGCATGTACCACCACACGGCTATGTGTATGTTTTAAATGGTAAAAATACCGAACAGAATAAAAGGAGCATAAGGAAAAGTAATCTACCATTCCTATCACAAAGTTTCCTTTCCCAGAAGCAATTGTGTCAGCTGTAGGGACTATGTAAGTTAGTATACCTGAATCTTGTCTCTTCACTTAGTGTCTTAGGAACCATCCCATATCAATACATAGGGATATCTCTCTCTCTCAGTCTTTCTAACAGCAGTAAGGCATTCCATTGAGGACTATGCCATAATTTAATTAACACTCTTCTTTGCTACATCTGTCTCCAGTCTTTTGTAACTACTAAGGAAGCTGCAGCGAACACTTTAGCACACAGGTCTTTGCGCCTGAGTGAGGACTAATAGGACAGATTCCTGGTCTTGGTATTGCTAAGGTCAAAGGCATATGCATTGAAGTTGTAAGAGCTGCTGCTGAATTGCCCTCCAAGAAGCTGAATTGTTTTACAGTCCCATCAACAATGAACAAGAATGTCTTTTCCAATCTGACAGCTAACAGAAGAGTTCTATCTCAATTTTAATTTGCATTTTTTCTATTTTGAGATGGTGAAGTATCTTTTCACTTGCTTAAGCCAGTTGAATTACTTTTCCTATTAACTGTGTTCATTACTTTTGCCCATTTAATGTATTGTTTTAAATCAAAGAGTAAAAACAAGAAGTTTTCTGTTTTCATTTGCTCAAGAACCTTCTCAGAGATAGGAGGCTCCCTCAGATAGGTGTTCAAGATCATCCACCTCCCTCCCCTTCTTGTTAATAACCACCTCCTTCAAGTTCCACTTCCCGGCACTCAGGTGCTTGGAGGCTAACTGGAACTACATGATGAAGCCCTGTCTCAAAAACAAACAACCCACCCTACCTCCATATCTGTTTGGAAGTGCTCAACACGCCATCCCCCTCTCCGCTGGAGAGTTCTTTCCCCTCAAACATGAAGCCTGCATAGTCTTTCTTTCTTTCTGCTAAGCTTCCTCCTACCACCTCATGGTCTGTGTCCCTGCAAGGCTGGTCTGCGACACCTGTCCAGAGCCTGAGGGTCTCCGAGGGTGTTTTTCATTCATTCACACCATTTATTGGATGTACACATGAGTCAGGTGCTCTACCAGGCACTGAGAGCAAGGCAGTGAGGAAGAACAAGATCTTTCCTGTCATCCAGCTGACATTTTAGTTTTTTTTTGGGGGGGGGTCAGCTAACATATAACAAACAGGACAATAAATAAACGCACAAATATGAATGTCATTGAGGCAGGAGGATCTCAAGAAGTTGGAACCCAAGCTGGCCAACTTTACCAAGAGCCTTAAAAAAACAAGGGGCTGGGGGCTGGGGATTTAGTCCAGTGGTACAGTGCTTGGCTCCCAAGTGCAAGGCGCTGAGTTCAATCCCCAGCACCTAAATAAATAGTAACTCACTTGAAAGGCACTGGGTTCAATACCCAGTACTGCAAGAAAAAAAAAAGAAGTTGAGAGTAATGCAACGCAGAGAGAAGAGAACAGGAGGAGAAGGATCTGTTGCACAGCGCGACCAGGGGCTGAGATGGGCGCAGACCTGAATATGAAAAGGCACCACAGTGTACGTAGCCTGGGGGTCGCTCTTCCAAAGGCGGACAGGGTCCAGCCCAGTCCTCAGCACCCTTCTTTCTGTTACCTAACGGGAATTGAGGGTGTGCTCTCTGCCACTTCAGGCGTGTATGGCGATGGTGGTGGGGAGACCTGCACTCTCCTGCTCCGTGCCCCGCTGTGAACTCGGGAAACGAGATCGTGTTCGGCCGGGCAGTAAGAGAGCACCCACTACGCGCCAGGGTCCAGCCCAGCGCTTTACGTCACTGGACTTCACTTATCTACTCCACAACCCGCGAAGACTTCACTACCTTTATTGTGCAGCGGAAGAATCGGAGGTTGGGACTGCCTGGTTAGTGTTGGGACAGCGACGCTGCTCCCGGGCTGCGCAGGGAAGGTCTGCGATGGGGTCTCCCGCGCAGTTCACTGGGGCGTCGCGGTGCGGTGGGGGAGCGAGTTCCCCAAGCCGAGCGGGTCCAGGGCACCCCCGCTCCGCCCCGCCCCGCCCGGTCTCTCTGGGGCCAAGGGGCGCGTTCGGGTCGGGGGGCGGGGAAGGCGCGGGGACAAAGGCCGCTGGCCCCGCGCTCCAGACGGCCAGGGAGGCGGCGAACTCGTGCAGCCCGCGAGGAGCCCCCGCCGCTCGGAGGGCACCGAGCCGCTCGCAGAGCCGCGGGGGCCCGCGCGGGCCGAGCGCGCGCGCCCGCCGCCCCTCCCCCTGCGCCCCTCCCCCCGGCCCCTCGGCGCTCCGCGTTCGGTCAACATGGCGGCGGCGGCGGCGGTCCGGCGGGACACTTTACCTGAGCACTGGTCCTACGGCGTGTGCCGCGACGGCCGCGTCTTCTTCATCGAGTGCGGCGCGGGAGCGCGGGGACGCGGCGGGGGTCGGGGCCGGGATGGGGGCGCGGGGCCGGGCGACGTCCCCCGGCGGCGGCGGCGGCGGCGGCGCGGACTAACAGGTGCACCTTTCTCCTCAGCGACCAGCTCCGCCGCACCACCTGGCTGCACCCGCGCACCGGCGAGCCCGTCAACTCGGGCCACATGATCCGCTCAGGTGGGCGCCAAACCCGCGCGCGCGGTGGGAGTTCCGGTGGGGAGGGCGCGTCGCGGCGGAGCAAGTTTCACCGACTTTTCTCGCCTTCCGCAGACCTGCCCCGCGGCTGGGAGGAGGGCTTCACGGAGGAGGGCGCCAGCTACTTCATCGAGTGAGTGAGTCGGGGCCGCCGCGCCGCCCGCACCTGGGGCCCCGCGCCCCGCCCGCCGTCCCGGGAGAGTTGGCGCGCGGCGCCGCGGCTGCACGCTGGGGTTTTGTGTGCCCGGGTGTGTGGCGGGCTCAGGGCCGAGGCGGGCGGGGGTCCCTATGGCCGCAGCCGAAGCCGGATGCAAACTGCGGACGGGACTCGAGTGCGGTGTGGGGCGGGCCGCGCCTCCCCGCCGAGGACTCGGCTGCTCGGAGCGCTCGGGGACCGTGGTGGGGACATGGAACCAGCAGCGTTGTCCCGTGTTCGAGGGCTGAGGAGTTGGAAGCGGGGAGAGGAAGGGACGAAGGGCATTTCCCCTGGGAGGCCTTCCACTCCGCAGTGTAGCTAGGATAGGCAGGGGGTGTTGGATAGCGCCCCGGCCCGCGGTCATCGGCGCGGGCCGCTGGGAGAGGTGGAGAGGCGGTCAGCCAATAATATTCCTTGAGTTCTCCGTCCGCGGCTCTTCGGCTACCTCTGAACTCGGACTGTCGCTCCAGCCTCAGCTAGTCCCGCGCAACGTTTCCGGCAAAGCCCTGGAACGTTGCCTCACCAGATCCTCAGAGTCTGTAGGGTCTGCAGAAATCAGATCGCGGACTCATGAGTTAAGGAACAGTGCAGACTCAGTTCTGACACATGTGCAGTCTACTTTCCTACTGTGGAAAGTTACCTGTGTCACTGCGTTTCTTACTCTGCTTGCTCCCTGTGAGATCCGTGAGGTCAGGAAGTGCCTGCGGTCCTTTGCCCCAGTGCCGGCCATAGGGTAGGCACTTGGTAAATGTTTGTTCGCTAAATGAATGAACTAGCCAAAGGTCTGGACGGTGGTTTGACTAGTACTGGGTGTGCTTTGGGAGACTATGAGTCAGAATTCATTGCTTCACCGACTTGGAAACACTGTTAATAGGGGAGCCACATATTCGAAGAAAATCCCAGAGCTTCGTTCCCTAGTTTAAATTTTTGAATGACAGTTGGAATACTGATAAGTGGGATTAATAGAAGTGAGAGCCTCTCTCTGCTCATGGAACTTGCAGTCTAGTGGAGGGAAGGGAACAGCAACAAAAAGTAAACAGATAAAATCAGGTCGATGTAGCTACTATGCAGAAAATGGAAATAAAGTCATGTGATAGCACGTGACTAGTGGCGCCTTTGGATTAGGATACCAGGTGTTTCTGAGTAGGCGACGTTCAAAGTTTTAGTGGCAAGAAGGAGCTATGCAAGAGGGGGGATAGAATTAAAAAAAGAGAACAGCCAATGCAAAGACATAAGGCATAAAATTCTTCAAGTTCAAGGTGCAAACAGGCCAGTGTGACTGGAAGATAGTGAACAATGGAGGAAGTGGCATAAGAAGAGGTCACAGCAGAGGGGTAAATGGTGGAAAACTTGGTGGGCCATGGTAAAGTTTTCAGGCTTTATTCAAAGTCCATTCATTGGATGGAGGGTTTTTGTTCTTTTGTTTTTTATTTTGATAGCACTGGGGATTGAACCCAGGGCCTTTGCACTGAGCTACATCCCCACCCCGTTTTTGTTTTTCAAGACAGGGTCTCACTAAGTGGCTAAATTGCTGCAGTTTGACTTGAACTCATGATCCTCCTGCTTCATGGATGGAGGGTTTTAATTAGGGGAGTACCACGATGTGATGGACAGTTTTGGAATGATTAATCTGCATCCTCAGAGGAGAATGGATTGTAGGTGGCACCTGTTAGAGGGAAGGGCAGTAGGAGGCTGTTGCTGTGGTCCAGGCAAGAGTTGGCTTGCTGATCTTGAAGCCCTGGAGATGGAGAGCAGTGATCAGATTCAGGCTATATTTGTCCTTGAGCCTTCCTGATGAACTGGATGCAGAGTCAAAGATGACTTCTGAACATTTGAGTATCTCAGTGGGTAGTGCCCATATTGATGAGATGGGAAGGTTGAGAGAAGAGCAGGTTTGAGGTCAGAGAGAAACAATGTTTTGTCATGTTCTGAATGAATATAAAACTTGGAGGAGAGAGGATGAAGAGATCCATTTGGGTATAACAGATGATGTTCAAGACCATGGATGTAGATGTAATCACCTAGTATCAAAGTGGAAAGAGAGATGTCGTATGTCTTGGTATAGGACAGTGTTTAGAGACTGGGAAAGAGGCAAATTCAGCAAAGGAGACTGAGAAGGGAGGAGAAAGCCCAAGAGAGTGCATGGTCAAGGACCCTCAGGGACAAAGCTTGGCAGGAGGGTAGAAGAAGTTCAGGTAAGGCCAAGTGGCCAGTAGGTATAGGTGTGCCTGCCTTCCAGGTAATTTTTTTTGAGACAAGGTCTGGTTTATATAGTTCAGGCTGGTCTTGAACTCACTGTGTAGCTCAGGCTGCCTTCAAACTCATGATCTTCCTGCCTCAGTCTCCGAGAGCTGGATTACAGGCATGTACCACCATGCCTGGCCTTCCAGGTAGTTTCAGTGCAAAGTGGAGTTGAGACATCATTAGCTGATAATTGGAGAGGTTGTGGACTTGAGGGAGAGTTTTTCATTTTTGATGAGAGATTGTACAGCATGTTTTGTTGTGATGGGAATGATCCAGTAGAGAGGGAGAAATAGATGGTGCAAGTCATAGATAGGACCATTGTGGAGAGTGGTGTTTCTGAGATGAGAGGGAGGGGGTCCAGTGTGTTCATCTCATTGGCCTCACGTAGGAGCGGGGCCTATATCCATTTGCCAGGAGGAAAGGCTGTGTGTGCCTTTAAGTACTAGGCTCAGCCTTGAGCTGGGCTACTTGAGGTGGTCTGTAGGACTCTAGTTAAGCACAGCCTTGTGCCCTGTATCACCTTTGCCACTTTTCTGTGCCACCTGTGAGGTGCCCGGTGGTTTCCCTACAGCAAGCCCTGGCTCCCTAGCCCCCAAAGCCTCAGCTGAATCCTCCCATGCCTACAGGAAAGCCTAACCAACAGTGCCAGTGACTTTGTCATCTACCCTCAAAGGCAAGCTGTACTTCCTGTCTTCTTTTGTGACAACTTCTTGAGAGACCTAAGGATTTGGAAGTATTTGGCTTTACCCCACATTAAAAATGTTTTGCTTCTGTCTGCTTTCTTAGATTTGCTCTGAGCATTTCTGAGTGATTTTTTTTTTTTGGAGGGGGAGTCCCTCTCTGAGTTAGTAAAGTTGGACTATGTATTGGCAAGGCTGATTTTATTTTTTCTGATGGTTCCTTGGATAGGAAAGTTGTGTGAGGTTTTCAGAATATATTAATGGCTCCTGGTATTTAGCAGAGGTTTTTGTTTTGTTTTGCTTTGTGGTGTTAGGGTTTGAACCTAGTGCCTCACATATGCTCAGCAAGTGCTGTACTACTGATGTACATCTCCAGCCCCAGAGGATTTTTTTTTCTTTTTTTTTTTGTTTTTGGTGCTGGGGATCGAACTCAGAGCCTATGTGCTTTGCAAGGCAAGCACTCTAACCACTGAGCTAAATCCCCAGCCCCCAGCAGAGGTTTTAATTCTCCCCAGAGTCCTTTTCTTGAAGCAGAAAACCCTGAACTAAGGCGGGCTTTCAACTCTGATCGCTGCACTTTTTGGTTCAATGCCGCATTAACAGGGCAAAAGATATGAAGATTCTACTTCCCTTCCATTCTGTCAATACTAGAGTAGGTGATGCCCTGTATTCTGTAGGAAGAGTTTTTGAGCTCCAAGATTTTTCCACTTTACCATGAGTCCTGTAGTCAGAGAGCAAGGTGTTTTAGTTACTGCCCCATCACTGGGACAAAATACCTGACACCCACAACTTAAAGGAGGACAGGTTTATTGTGGCTCACTTTTCAGAGGATTAGACCCATGGTTGTTTGGTTCCACGCAGAACGGCCTGATAGAAAGGCCTGGCACAGGAAAGCTGCTCACTCCACGGCAGCCAGAAAGCAGAGAGAGATAGGAATAAGAGGTGAGAATATACCCTTCCAGGTCATGCCCCTGGCTGCCCACCTCCCAAGCAGGCCTCACCTTCTAATAGCACATTTAGCTGCTAACCTCATCAGTGGATGAATCTACTGATGAGTATAGTGCCCCCTTGATTGAGTTGCCTTCCAAATAAACAGGAGACTTTGGGGGGACATTTTAGATCTAAACCATAACACAAGGTGTGACAGTACTTGTGGTAATATTGTCATTAACACCAGCAATAATAATAGTAGCGATAGCATAAATAGCCTAGTCTTTTTGAGTTCTTAAAAAGAATACCAGGAACTGTTCCATAACTATTGACAGATTTAATTCTCATAACAGCTTGTTGAGGTGGGAATTGTGACTAGTCCCATTTTACATACCTGGAAATCTTTAATCATCCTGGACATTCCTATAACAAAAGGAATGCCTTTTCTTCCTCTTTCTTTTCCTTGATCTTTGTAACAGCCCCTACTGGCAGCAGGGAAGAGAATATCTCCATTTTTCAGGTGATGAAACTCAGGTCCATGAAGAGTCAGTGATATGGCCAAAGTGTTTGGTCAAGGACTAGAACACAGGCCTTCAGTCTCTTACGATAACTAGTCTCTAGCAAAGTCTCTAGGGTCTGAAATGGCAGCCATAGTATTAATGGTAGTTTCTGCCCTGGGCACAGACAGGAGCCTATGTCAGTACTGCATGTAGCTTTCTGCCCATATGCTGTTGCTTTGGGTTAGTCTGCCTCACAGGGCCAGACCCCTCTTTGCTTTTGCTGATCAAGGTGCCTTGAAAGCGGCAGTCCTTGGTCTCCCACGCTCATTGGTGGTGGTGTGTCTTTGATTAGCAAGAAATGGGAGGCATTAATAAATACACTTTGGCAGAAGCAGCCTTTTCATATATGGAGCACATGGGGGACAAATTCTAGAAGAGACCCAGGGATCAAGAGTGTTACACTGGGCTGCTTCTCAGGGGTTTTATGGGGCTGTATGAGCTGGGTTCTCCTTAAGGAAGGCTTTGACTATGGAAGGCTTTGACTATGGAAGGCTTTGACTCCCTACGGAAGGCCATGAATTGAAAAGGAGGCTGAGTGGCAGAGAGAAGGGGCTTGGCTGCCCTCCCTGTGCAAATGCTACTTCTTGAAGGCAGGCATCCTTTTCCCTGCTTCTGATACTTTGGCACCCAGCCCACCCCTGGGCACCGCACAGGCCCTTGGTTTTTATGGAATAAGCACTGTCTTTAAGGGACTTAGTGAGTACATTGTGTATTCCAAGTCTTGGAAAGCTCCATGTTGTGAAGGAGACTGGGTGAGAGAAGCCAAGCAGCCAGTAACAGGCCTGTCAGGGCAGGTGCCTGGACCTCAAGCTTCCTGGATGTAGTCACTTGCTATGAAGAACACTAAGCAGGAACCTAGCTAGTGGAGGCTCAAACAGCCTCCTCTGTTTTCACCTTGTGACCCCAGTGCTCTGCATCTGGAGGATGTTTCTTGGCCATGTTAGACCCCCTCCCTGGCTGCTGGGCTGTGGCATCCTCTGACTTGGCTCCACGCTGCTGGTGAAACCAGCTGATTGCACAGGTGCCTTTGACTTTCAGCTTCCTTGGTTTAATCTTTTTTTTTTTTAAGCTTTATTTTAATGGTACATTTTCAATATACATATTGATAACATTCATCATTGGGGATTTGTACCTGTACATGATATACTTTGTTGCTTCCCTTGGTTTAATCTTGCAGGGTTGTCCTGTGCAGGTGCCTTTCTCCTTGTTGGCACCAGCTTGGAGGTGACAGCAGTGGGACTCTTGGGAAAGACACTGTGAGGCTTGCTTTCATTCCTTGGCCCTGCGGTGCGAAGTGGGCATCAGGAGCAGGTGTAGCTACATGATTTGTAGGGCTCCAACACAAAATGAAAATGTAAGGTCTCTTGTTTAAAAAAGGAAAAGAGTGCCTTTGCACTTGATCTTAGCCAAAAGGCTGAGAAGCGATTAAGAGTGCCTTGGAAAGCAGTACAATATAGGAGCTGAGTGTGGGGTGCATGCCTGTAATCCTGGCACTCAGGAGGCTGAGGCAGGAAGATAGCCATGAGTTCAAGGCCAGCCTGGGCTACATAATATGTCTCGAAAAACCAAAACCAAAAAAAAAATTTAAAAAATAAAAAAAATAGGGCTGGGGATTTAGCTCAGTGATTAGAGTGCTTGCCTTGCAAGCACAAGGGCCTGAGTTCAATCCCCGGCACCACAAAAATAAATAAATAAATAAAAATAAAACAAGCATTCTACATGAAAAAAAAAAAAAAAAAAAAAACTTTTTCCTTGTTTCTGTTGATTTTCTCTCAACTTGTCGTGGTTTTAAATATTTGTTAGTTAATGTCATCCTAAGTAAAAAAAAAAAATTAAAGCTTTAAATTATTGGCATAAATTTTATAGTTTAACTTTGTATTGATACAAACTTTTTATTGTATAAAGAAATAAAAAAAGAACTAAAGAAAATTAAAGAGATACAGAATATAAAGCCTTAAGTGCAAATATCACCATCACAGTTCTCTGCTGTGAGACACAACAGGCATGATTGCTTGTGTCCAGGCCTTCTCGGGCAGGGGTGATAAGTGGGGAGGCTGGGCCTGGGGCTCCGGGAGGTTGGGAGTGGGCAGTTAAGAACCTGTCCCCCAGAGGCAGAGAGTGCACATAAGCTGAGACTTTAAGCCTTCTTCAGAGTTACCCACAGATAAGGCTAAGTGTCTGGAATGTATCTTTTACATTCAGCAAACTCAGAAGGGTATGGAAAAAGAATAAAGCCATATTCTGTAAATGTACTGACTCCCCACAATGAATGTAATCATTATGTACTTCAAACACGTACTAATAAAAATTTTTAAAAATTGTAAAACTTTAAAAAAATGAGGTAAAAGAGAGAGGGAAGAAGCTGGGAAGTAGAGTGTACTAGATGTGAAAGATGTCAGGTGGGAATTCCAATTAGTTGTAGATACTAAGCCAAGATCAGTGATGGCAAACCTTTTAGAGACCGAGTGCCAAACTGCAACCCCAAACCTATTTATTTATTGCGAAGTGCCAATACTGCAGTTAAACCTGAATACTGAGGTTTTAGTTTAGAAGATACAACTGTACATTAACATTTTTTGTCTTAAGAGAAAAACAATAATATGCTTGCCATAGGTTCACTACCACTGGCCTAGATGATCCTTCAGGAAAGCCAGTAAATATTGGATGGTCTAGAAGTTCCAGAAACTATTCCAGACCAGAAATTAACAACCTCACAAGGCTGGATTTGACATACACTTGTAATGCCAAGACTGGGGAGGCTGAGGCAAGATAGCTGTGAATTTGAGGCCAGCCTGATCTACATAGTGATACCCTGTCTTGACAAAACCAAACAAAACAGGCTGGGGATTTAGCTCAGTGGTTAGAGTGCTTGCCTTGCAAGCACAAGGCCCTGAGTTTGATCCCCAGCACCCAAAAAACCCCCAAAAACAACGGAAAAAAAAAAATCTCACAACACACTTCTGAGAAACAAACGGTTTGCATGTATTTAAATAGAAATTCTGAAACCTCTTATTGTCAAAGGTTAAGAAAAGGTTCTCCCAGTTTGGCAAGTTTTGGCATAATCCCACACTTTAACTTCTGGGGGGTTTTCACAAGGGTGAAAACTGGTTCATAGATTTAGTGTTAGGTTCTGTGGGAAAGGGCTAACTCTGTTCTGTAGAAAACTGAAAGGATTAAGGACCATGATTTGTACTATTATCTCTAAACAGTCCTAGAAAACAGCTGAAGAAAATCTAAGAAAAATGGTTGTAATGCTTCTTAAGGCCCCTTCCCCACAGGAGGAGTGAGTGTGTGTGTGTGGGGGGGGCGTAACCCAGCTTGCAGGGCTGTGTTTGTGAAGAGGGTAGTGTAGGTTTCTTGTGCTTTCATGAGAGCTGGGGATCTTGTGCCTCAACGGTACTCTTTCCATTCTTTTCTCATATCTAGGGATATAAATTTAGGGCTTCCTAAATTGAGAATTTTGGCGAAAGATCATTTAAGGGAGCACTTCAGGATGTGGAATATGCCTGGTGGTTTAATGAGGCGCCATTCCAGTTTTCTGTCTTCAGAGGTCAGCACTGGTTTGAGTTTTCCTGCTCAGTCTAAGACAGCAGCATCTCAGTAAACTGACATGTCTTTTAAGTAAATATTGGCAGAGGGAAAAACCTGGAGGAATATGGTTTTATTTGCCTGTTGTTTTTAAATGGCTGTCAAAATATTTGTTTTTGATTTTCTGCAATTCAAAGTATTTCGAGTTAATGTTTTATTGTTTACAGAGTGCTTCATGAACATTATCTGGTTCTCATATCACAATTGCTGCATATTTTTATTGCAAAAGTTTTGGCTCAGTGGGATAAAGTGATTTCCCTAAAGTTGCATACTGCTGTAGTTCAGCCTTCTCAGGATTCAGGGGAAAGGCCCAAACCTGTCTGTCCCTAGACTTTTTTTGTCCCCAGAGCTAATGATAGGAGAGGGGAAAGCCACCTTATCTGAGAGACTAGATGGTAGGAAATGTCCTCAAAGGTTGGTTCTATGCAAAAATTCGTGTTTACCTTCAGTTTTAATTTATTCTACCATCTTCCCTTATCTTCCTTTCAAGTCAGTATTTTGGTGAGCTGCATCAGATTTATGGCATGGCTTTGTCTTTTCCTAAACAGAAACATGAACCCCAAGAGGTGCCAATTCCTCTTTAATACTGGGTGACAGGGAAGTGTGGGGATACTGCTGACTGGCCTTCTAGGCTCTCCGGGCCCTGGTCTTTGAAGCAGGATGCTTTGAAGCTGTCGTGGTGTTGGATTGCCTTTGGATGGATTGAGTTGTACCAGACCACCTTTCATCCAGCATACTCATGGTTACCTGGTACTGGCCTGGGCCTAAGGATTGTTTTCTCTGGAAGCCCAAAGCACAGTCAGACGACTGCATCGTGCAGAACATGGTATAACTTTGTGGATGTAGGTGATAGACTGTGGAAAGAGGAAGGGAGGGGTTAAACTCGTGGGCTCTGGAGGCTGACTACTCTGATTCTATTTCTAGCTCTGCTGTGTGTATTCAGCTCTGACCTGAGTGGGTTACCTATTCGCTGAAGGCCTCACTTCAACAGTCCAATGGGATTCGTTGTGAGGATTACATGAATTAGTTGATGGAAAGGGTTTAGTAAGTTCATGGCTCATAATAAATATCCAATAAGTGTGAGCTCTTCCGTACGTCCTTGAAGCAGCAAAGCAGGGGCAGAAACATAAATGCTGAGTCCTAATTGTGTTCAGTTGCTGCAGAAGTCTGGCAGCCTTGAACCAGGGTTGCCTGGGTCAGGAGCATGCAAACTATAGAATACAATTCAGAAAGTGGTTTGATCAGTAAGAATGGCATAACTATTATGGTAGTAAACGTGTCCTTATTCTTGGGAAATATACACTGAAGTATTTGCTTTTAAGTGCTTAGGTAGTTATGGTGAAGAATTGTGTGCCTATCTGGAGGGAGTGGATTGCAGCGCTTATGAGGAACACTGTTGATGGTGGGGGGGTCTAGGTAAGGGTCAGATGAGGCACTTTATACTCATCTTAAAATTATTTCCAAATAAACCTTAATTTTTTTTTAAAAAAAAGCAACAGTGTTCCAGGGCAGGGCTGTTGCAAAGCTACAGGTACCGTGTGAAGGCTGCAGGGGCCTAGGGAATTCAGAACCCATAGTGATGAGGTATGGAAGCAGCTTCTGGTTTGCCTCTTTCCTGGGCATTTGGAGGGTTACACAGAGCTGCTTTTCATCCAGCCAGGCACCTCATGATCAGCTCTGACCACTGAAGGGCAGGTGTATTTTCGGGTGTTTTCCGGGTCATAAGTGTCAACAATAATAATCTCCATGTTGCTTTATAGTTGAAAAACACATGTATTTCTTTCAGAGGCAGATAGTTTGATTGTCTTCACTGTATAGAAAAAGCATCTGAAGCTGGGAGGAGGTTAAAAGATCTTCCCAAGGCCAGAGCATCAGTGGGGGAGCTGGAACTTGAACCTGAGTCTTTTTGGCTCCAAAGTCTTTGCAGTTTCTACTATGGCACATTGTCCCTTCTGACTTCTATCATTTTTCTGTCTATTCTGGGTCCTTTCTGTAGGGTCTGTCTCCCAAACTGCTTCCTGTACTTTCTCTGATGACTCCAAAGGAGAAGTCCCTTTAGACTCCCTTAGAAAGAGCCCTCAGAGTCGAAGAAGAGTGATGGTGTAGGGGATTGGATGGTTCCCCAGGCAGGGTGGTGGGCAGGTCCCTGGTGCTGTGAGAGGGAGATTAGGCTCCTCCATCTAGAGCACCTCCCCTTCTGCCCTCCCTGCCTTCCCTGATGTCAGCTGACCCCCGCTTAGGGGCTGATGATCCTCCTAAACCTGCTTAGAGCTAGGCTGTCTTCCAAGTCCTGCCAGCAGAGTATTTCTATCACAGCCAGTTTTCCCAGGGGTTTCCAGGGGCTTTTCCTACCAAGACAGAGCCCTCACTAATGAGAGGTCTGACAGCTTGGAGTTTACTGAAGTCTCTTCCTGGACTTCCTCCTCCTGTGCCTTTCAGAATGCCCTCACAGGGCAAGGGTTGGTAGCAGTGGGAGGAAGGAGGAGGCAGAGGTCATTCTAGCCCTGTGCCCAGGCCCCTGGATGGATGGCTTTCTGTGTGCTCTCCACCTGGGTGAAACAGGAGGTGAGACTCTCCTCTTCCTGAGAGTGGAGGGCCCAAAGCAATAGTGTGGGTTGAGTCAATAGGCTCTGCAAAGTTTGTATCCTTTCCCTTTGCAAATTGAGTGGACCATACCTGTCCACAGGGGGAACCTTAGTGATAAGTGCCTCCTTGGAGAAGCAGTTAGGGGCTGGCTGGGTTTTCATTAGTGATTCATCTGTGCAGTCACCAGACTCTTAAGTCTATGCCAGTCCCCACACTAGGTGCTGGGAGAGAAACACTTCCAACCCCAGCAGTGCACAGTCCAAGAGAGGAGAGGATCCTGCCAAATTCAGTGTGAGAGCCTGGGGTTGGGGGAGAGGCTCAGAGATGAGGGAGGAAGGCCAGCAGCTGTGGGGGAGGCTGCTGCGCCCTTGGCAGGAGAGTCCTTGTGTGTGGGAGCTCAGAGTAGGTGTGGTCACGGTACCTGTGTGAGGCTGGCGCTGAGTGCCCTTGTAGGGTTGGGCCCTGGATAAAGCCCTTCAGTGGCAGCTTGGCTTCAGCAGAGGGCCGTAGTAGGAGATCTTGCCATCAGGGTTTGCCCACTCCTGGTCAGAGGGCTGGTGCCTCACCACAGTTACAAAACATGGATTCTGGAGTCTGAGTACCCAGGTTGAAATCTGGGTCTGCTACTGTTTGGCAGGTCTCTTCAGCTTCTATGTCTTCAGATGTTTCTTCATTTGTAAAATGGGGACAGTGATCATGTCTACAATTTAGGACACTGCCTGGCAGTTGTACATGCTCTATGAACATTAAATATTATCATTGCTTCTTTTAAGGAAATGTCTTCCTAAGGTGAGATGTGGCACAGTTGGCAGAGGAGCTGGGGTTTGTTCTCCAGATCTCCTAGGGTTAGACTAGCCAGAGGGAGAGTTGTGCTTTTTTGTTGAGACTTGTCTTTGAATAGAAGCTGATCACTACATGGTTGGTACTGAGTATCAAAAAACACTGATTCCTCATCTTGGGAATCCGGTGTGGCTGTGTCCACCCAGAGAGAAAGCGAACAGGTTTGTTGTGCTTGTAATTGACTTGTGTGATTGGGGATTTAGCTCAGTGGTATAGCACTTGCCTAGCAAGCACAAGGCCCTGGGTTCAATCCCCAGCACCCCCCTGCCCCCAAAAAGAAGAAAAGAAAAAGAAAAAACACACATTTGTCAATCGATATGTGTGATGTCCACTCCTTGTCTCTTGTAACTCCTGCCCTCATGGAGGGTGTCCCTGGGTGTTAGTGTTTACACTGCTTGGCAGGGCACCTCTTTGTGTCCTTCCAGGCAGTGTCTGTATTAGGACATTTAGTCCTAATCAGGGATCAGGGGAGGAGAAGTGACTACCTACCCAGCCCAAGAGAGTGATTAGAAAGATATTTTTCTCAGCACATTTTGACATGGCGATTTAAAAAATAATAGATGAATGCTGTGAGGCTAAGTACCTGTAATCACTGTACCCATTAATGCATTTTTAAATGGAAATGGTGGTACCTGAAATTATGTCCGTTTACTGAGGCTTTGAATAATTACTTTTTTTTTAGCTTTGGTGTGCGGGTGGGAGCTGGAGAGAGCGCTGTTGGCCTCTGCTTGGCTTTCCCAGCCCTCCTCACCTGAGAATGTGTAGATGTGTTTCTGTGTTTGGCACCAGATGGTTTCTGAAACTCAGAGGATATTACTTCTTTGGGGAAGAGCAAAGTAATTGGCTTCCTATTCTGTGAATAGGTAGATATTTTAATTAGAACCCAAAGTACACTTTTTATTCCAAAAGCTGCAGTGTCGGGGAGCCTGATGCTGGAAGCTGTGGCACTGTGTTGTGGGATGCTCTCGCCTGAACTTTTCAGGCTGCCCCTCAAGGACAAGAGAGCTTGGTGGGTGCTGATTACTTCCTTGAGTCAGTGGTAGGGTTTGGGAGTATGTTTTTTCTCCTTAAGGTCTGGGTTGGGTTTTGATTGGTTCTGGGGCGCTGGTTTGCTGTAGGATGGGGTGGTGAGACTGTCACACAAAGAAGCCATAGGCTTTTTTGAGTCCCTATTTATCAATTTTATGAATGTTTATCTAGTGCTGGCTTAACCGACATGGGCTCCTCTAATCCTTATAAGGTAAGTACTGTTATCAACCTCATTTTACAAATGGGGAAAGTGTGGCACTGGAAGGTTAAATAACTTGATGCACAGGTGCCCAGTGACTCTATATTGGGGTCATCACAGTCACTTTCTGCCCAGCTTGGCCTGTCTTCAGCATGCTGCCTGATGAGCTGTGGGTGGAGAGACATGCCAGGCTGGAGGAGTCACAGAAGACATGGGGGTGGCTCTTGTGAGCTGGGATTGGGTGGGAAGGAGAGGAGGAGCAGGTGAGTGCCTCAGGCAGAGGTCAGCCTTTATCATCCAGGGTCCGACATTTGGCAGACATTCTCTGAACCCTTCCTGTGTGCCAGACACTGTCCTGGCCATTGTGGGTACCAACATGAGTAGCATAAACAGCACTGAACAATACAGTGGCCCAGTGGTTAGGGGCATGGATTCTGGTATAGGATTTCATGGGTTTAAATCCCATCCCTGCATCTTGCTAGCCTGTGGTGTGATCCTGAGCAAGTCAAATAATCGGGAGCGTTGGTTTCCTCATCTGTAAAATGGGGGTAATAATAATTACGACCAGGATTAAATGAGTTAACATACTCAGTATGACTTTGAATATAGAAAGTGCTGTCATATGTTGGTATTAGTTCTAGAACATTACTTCCATGACAGACATTTTGTCTGTTGTGTTCACTCTTGTATGCCTGGCTCCCAGAATGCATCTGGTACAAAGTAGGCATACAGTTAATGACTCAAAGTACTAATGATATCCCCAAGAACCTCAGGACTGTGTGCTCTGGAGGGGACATAGACATGCCCGCAACTTGGTAACACTATGAAAATGATGTGATAAGGTGAAGCATGAGGATTAGAACACAGAGGAGGGCTGGCTGAAGGAGGTTTGGGTGGGATGGGAGCCCAAGCTGGATCTGATAAATAAGCAGGGATTTACTGAGGGTCTGGGATGTTGGAGGGAGAAGAAGCACAGTGTGGCACATTAGGGGCACTGGGAGAGAGAGGCTGCAGACTGGACCACTCCTAGAAGGGGCTCCAGCAGAGGCATAAGTGACCCTACTACAGCTGTGGGAGAGGAAGGTAGGATACGTGGGATGGGTTGGGGTTGGAGGGAGGAGGTTGGTGTGTGCAGGTGAGGATTGGGTTCCAAATGAGGGGAAGGCAGGTAATGCACACCTCAAGCTGGCTGCACTCCTGTCTTAAAATAGAAGGGATGGTGATCAAGTTGGTGGTGTGTGTGTCTGAGGGGTGGCCTAGTTAAAACCTGACCCTGGCAGTGTGATAGTTGCCCTCAGTTTCACCGAAAGCCCTGGGCATTCTAAGGTGGAAAGGTGGACAGAGTTGGAACACTGTGGTGCTGGCACAGTAGGAGATTCAGACTTTTGCTCTTCCTCACCAGGCTCAGGAGTCCTGTCCCTGTTGGCAGAGGAATTCTGGTTCCAGGCTGTGTGCTTGGTACCTCTTGAGGAGGGGCAGAAGCCTCAAGAAAGCAGAAAAATGAGGGAAAGATGCTGGACTCAGTCTAATGAAACTGTTTTTATTGACTCCAGCCAAAGACTTGGAGAGAAAAAATCCTCTTTGTATTTAGACTTGGTTTTTCCTTTGTGATTCTAGGGATTGAACTCAGGGCAGGCAAATACTTTACCACTGAGTCCCAGTCCCAGCCCTATATTTAGGCTTTTGTTTGTCACAGTTTACCATGATTCCCCATAGATTTTATTACCTGATTCTAATATCTTTGTACTCCTTGTCTTTTCTCCCTTCCTCAAATCCTGTGCTCTGGAGGGGACACAGATATGCCAACAACTAGGGGGTACTTTGCAAATGACCACAGCTTGGACACTGTGGGACACTAGAAAAGAGGAAAAGAGAGAAGGCATTCTCTTTCTCCTAGGCACACGACCATGTTTCTTTGGTCTGTTTTGATTTCTGTCAGGCTGCGGGGATTTGTTTCTGTGGCTGATCATTTCTATGCAGGGTCTGCCAAAAGTCCTTGTGCAGGACTTTTAAACTTTAACCAAGGTTGTGGCTATGATAGAACCTGTGAAAATGCTGTTTGTACGCATGTGAAGTGAACCATCCCACTCTCTGTGCCTGGTCAGTAGTCCAATGTCAGGAGGGTGCCCAAAGACAAGAAGGAAAACTGTTTTGGGCTTGTTTCTCTGCTCACCGACAACCACTTACCCAGCACCTACTGTTTGCTCACTAGCTGCTCACCACAGCCCTGTGAAGTTGGTGCTGCTTATGGGAGAGCCACAGGCTTTGAGAGCAGAAATCTCTAAGGATGCTGTTGATTAGTCTGCGAATGGGTGGGACAGAGTTGAGGAGGGTTGGCTGAGGACATGTTTACAGTTGCCAAGGACCAGTGGGCTCCTGGTTTTGAGCCTCTCAGAATGTTGTGGGAGGGAAGACTGTGAGCTGGGGGCCTTCCTCATATGCTGGGCAGGTGGAAAGGAGGACAGAGATGGAAGGCGGTGATGCTGGTACAGTAGGGGTTTCAGTGGGATCACATCAAATGTCACAGGCCTGCAGAGAGTCTCACGGCCATGTTGGACACATTGTAATTCCAAGTCTGTCGGCCAGAGCTTTTTTTTTTTTTTTTTTTTTTTGGTGCTGGGGATTGAACTCGGGGCCTTATACTTACTAGGCAAGTTCTCTACCATTTGAGCTAAATCCCCAACCCCATGTTGGCCAGCTTTTACAGAGCATGATACGTGTATTAAATCATTTAGATCTTGCAGGAGCCCTCAGGTGTTGTGTTAGATTTACACAGGTGGGGCTGAGCTCCAGCCCCCAGAGCCCACAGCTGGGATGTGTTAGAGCCAGGGGTGCTCGAACCCAGATCTCCAAGCTGCCTTGCTGGGTTTCTTTAGGGAGGAGTTCCTCCTTCCACTTTGAAAAGCCAGGTTTAGTTTGTACCTGTGCCACCTTCAGAAGAGGACTGTGTATGTGTGGAAGGGTCATGAGTTCTGCAGGGAGAGTGCCTCCCTGGTGGCTTCCACACCTCCCTTCCCACACAGTCATGTGGCTGCCTCCCTGGAGCTTGCAGGGATGCCACTCCCAGACCTCAGGCCCAGGTCAGGGCTGAGTGAACTCAGTTATCTGTAGGTCTACCCTGAAACACATCTGGTCATAACCAGGAGTTCCTGGCATCAGGCACATTTCTGGAGAACATCTAAAACTGCATTCACTCTACTTTGAATTGTATCCAGAATCAGACCCTTTTCTTTTTTTTAAACCCAAAGAAATCTTTATTCTCTATTAGGTACACTCATTTACCACACTCATCTGCATTTACCCCTCAGTGGCATAGCTTCCTTTGCCTGATATAAGATGTAACGGAAAAGCCCCATGATCCAAGATTTTTCTTCAACCACAACTTGTCTTGCTTAGTTACTTCACAGATCTGTTAGAAATGAGGACTCTGGTGTTTTCTTGTACAGCTATGCAAGAGAGGTCCAGCACTTGCACTGTGTCTATGGGAAAGGCAGGCAGAGGCCAGTGGTCTCCCCACCATGGGCAAGCTGGCTCCAGATCATTTTCATGACCACGGCTAGCACCCCATTCTGTGTCACTGTCATCTGTTGCCTGGACTGTTGTTGTACCCTCCTAGCTATTCCTTGTGCTTCTCTCCTCCCTGACAGAGCAGCTAGAGGGATTATTTTACAGTGGGAATTGGATCATGTCCTTCCTTATCTCAGACCATCTAAGGACTCCCATCTTTTTTGGGAGGGTGGTCAGGGGATCAAACTCAAAGCCTTTAACTTGCTAGGCATGTGCTCTACCACTAAGCTAAATTAAATCCTCAGCCCCTGTTTTATTTTGTTTTTAAGACAGCATCTGTCTGTGTAGTGCAGGCTGGCCTTGAACTCAATGTGTAGCCCAGACTGGCTTTGAACTCACGGCAGTCCTCCTGCCTCAGCCTCCTGAGTGGTGGGATTACAGACACATGCTGCTACACTTGTCCTTAAGGACTCCCATTTTATACACAGTGAAATCTGAGTTCTTTATGTATTCTAGATGTTAGACCTTTGTCTGAGGAATGTCTGGCGAAAATTTTTTACCACTCTGTGGGTGAGAGACATGTGTCTAATTTTAGTTTTCGGCATGTGGCAAGCCAATTTTTCCAGCACCATTTATTAAAGAGGCTATCTTTCTTCCAGTGAGGGTGTTTGGCTCCTTTGTCAAAGATGAGGTATTTGAATGTGTTTGGAGTTGTTTCTGCATCTTCTAACCTGTTCCACTGATCCTTGGGTCTGTCTTTTTGCCAGTACTGTGATGTTTTTATCACGGTAGCTTTTTTTTTTTTCGTTAATCACTGTAGCTTTATAGTATAATTTCAAGTCAGGGATTGTGGAGCCCCCTTCCTTGGCCCTGTTGCCCGGAATTGTTTTTGCTATTCTTGGTCTGTTCTGGTTCCAGATGAATTTTATGATTGCTTTCTCTAATTCTATGAAGTATACTATTGGTATTTTGCACAGTGGAATCTGAAGTCTTTATAGTTGTCCGAAAAACCTTATGGCCCACCCCTAATTACCTCTCCTACCTCATTTCCTCCTGCTGCTGATTCTTAATCATATAAAGAACAGCTAGCTTCCCTGTCTGCTCCCCTAACCCTGTCTGGAATGTTTCCCAGGGCTGCTGCCCCTTCCCTCCAGGTCTCCAGGTCTGCTCAGGTGTTAACATTTTCAGGGTGGCCTTTCTTGACTCCTGTCCCCTTGCACACTCTATTCCCTCTGCCCTCCTTTCTTTTTCTTTTGGAGTCTCAATTTGGCTGAGATATGTTCTATTTTAATTTGTTCTTCTCTCCCTGCCAAAATCGAATCTTGGTGAATGTGAGGCACTGTCCCAGTTTGGTTTAAGGCTATACCTCTACGGCCTGCAATGGTGGTTGGGACATGCTCTGAAAATAATTGTTGAATGAATTTGTTGAATAGGTGGACCCTGGGGTATTAGTTTTGTTGGGACTCTGCCTAAGAAGCCTGTCAGCTATGGAGAGGTATTGACCAGCCAGCATCAGAGATAGCCAGAGCCTGGGAGTCCTGGAGGCAGAGTATAGGCTGTCAGTACACTGACTCAGGTGCGAGTACACTGGCTCAGGTGTCCCCAGAGACTCTTCTGCAGTCTGGGGGCCACATGGAGTCCTTATTTATTGTCCATCTCATCCCTTCTGGGGAGTTACCTGAAAATAGTCATTTTCTGTTTTGCCTGTCCACAGATGACCACAGTGAATTAGAGTGGGTTGGCTTGCCAGGTAACCATTGGGAGCTTCCAGTGCCTGGTGAGTTCTCAAGTTGAACACATACTTGGAGTGGTCATAGTGGCCATGGAGGTACCATCTGTGCTCCAGAGTATCTCCTGGTAGAGCTGGAACTGAGACACACCTAGGACAGCAATGTGATTCAAGGCTCCAGGATATAATAGATCAGAAGGAAAAGAAAACTAACACTGAGTGAAAACTCACTGTGTGGAGTCTGTTTTGGTTACTTTTCTCTCGTTGCTGACACAAAATACCTGACACCCGAAGTTAGGGGAAGAAAGGTTTATTTGGCTCACAGTTTGTAGAGGTTTCAGTCCATAATCAGCTGGGTCCGAGGGAGGGTGGCATGGCAGACAGGCAGAAGGCAGCCAGGTAAGCAAGGAATGCAAGCAAAAGGGGCTAACCAGCTTCTTCCTGTACCTTATATTTTATCCAGGCTTGTTGGCTTTAGGATGGGCAGTACTCCCACCCTTAATCCTAATACCCTTAATCCTAGTGTCACATCCTTGATACCAGCAGAACCATGCCAAACTAATCAGTGCACTAATTTTGTAATCACACACTCCAGATCCAGCCCCACCTATGACCACATGAGGCTTTGAGGGGACATCTAGACACAAACCATAACATCGTCCATAGCTACAGTGTTTCTGTATTATCTCATTGAACCATGTTACAGCCTGAGGCCATTGAGTATGTGCGCATTTAATGGGACAGGAAATCCAGTCTCAGAAGTGGTGAAACCAAGGTTCTTACAGACTTCTGTGCCTTAGGAGTAATAGGGAGAGTCTCCAAGGAGGAACCCATGAGCAAGCCATTAAGGACTGCTAGTATTTGGGTCACTGGGACAGTGTGTGCTCTCTAAGGTGTGGCTAGGATGATTTTGAAATGGCCTATTGAGGATGAACAGATGTGTCTTTTTCCTGTTATTAATTACTTGGAAGCACGGAGCATGTTTTTGATGAAGCCCTAGGGAATTGAGTCATTCTGGAGAAACCCTGGCATCACCCTCTCTACACAGAGCCTGGACCATCTTCATGTCACCAGAGGCTACCTCAGCCAGCACTCAGCTAGTACACACAGATCAGCCCAGATCTAGGAGCAGCTGAGAGCAAACCTTGCTAGTCTGGGAGGCTTTGTGGTTGGGAAGACACAACAGTGGTATGTCCTGAGTAGAGAGGACAGTGCCCTCATAATCTGTTGCACTAAATGCTTCCTGCTGCCCAGCGCATGCTGCTGAGAAAGGGCAAAAGAAGTGCTTGTCTTCTTGAAGTCAGTGGAATTAACTTGTTCTTATACTCAGTCATCCATCATCATTTAATTGCTCCTGTTCTGTGCCATGTGGCACCATGACAGATTCTAGGCTACAAAAACAATAAAATCTAGGAATTCACAGTCCAGTGTGAGGAGATAAATCAAAGAGGATGTTCAGCCTAGTGAGGACTGTGGGACAAGAAAGCAGGGGTCTGTAGCACGGTCCCCAAGGCCACAGGTCTTTGGATTGGCAGAAGTGAGTTCAAATCTCACCCCAGCCAACTGCTTACCAGCTTTGACCTTGGACAAAGTTCTTGGTATGGGCTAAGTAGTTGCATATTTTATCTCATTTCTTCCTCAAGTCAATATGGTGAGGTAAAAAATTTCCCCATTTTGTAGCTGAGGAATTTGAAACTTGGAGAAGGTAATTTGTCCATAGTTTTAGTAAATAAGAGGCAGACCTAGCATTCCAATCCAAGTCTGACTCCAGAGTTCTAGCCCTTCCTGCTCCAACCAGCTGGAGAGGATGAGTTTCGTATCTGCATGACCAGGGTCCTCTGGAAGATGCTGCTTTGGGACACAAGGGTTTAGTGACACGGGCTCCATGGAGTCAATAGGATGATATGACCACCCAGAATGCTAATTTTCTTTCAGGCTGCATTAGTGGAGGTATAGTCCTCATAATATAGGAGACAGTGGTCCTGTTCTGCGCTGGGGGAGATTAGAGATGGGATCCATTCTCAGATTGCCCTTTTAAGAGAGATATAGCCATTTTGGCCCTTTGGAGGAGTGACTGTACTAGGTACCAGAAATCTTTTCTCTTGAGGAACTGCTGAAGAAACTGGAGGTATTTCAAGTGGGATAGAGGAGATGTACAAGGACATGAGTTCTGTTTGCAAATATCTAATGGGTATCACATAGAAGAATTTCATTCTCTCTGAAGGCTACAAAGAGAAAGGTCTTGGCTCCAGGTTTATAACAGAACCTTCTGAAATATTTTGGTTTATACTGAGTTCACTTTTACCAGAGGTAATCAAGCATGGGTTGGAAACAGTGGAGAGTATGGAGTAAATGCCCTCTGCCATTCTTTTGCCAGAGTCCCTGACTGGTTGTCTATCTGCTGCTTTGGGTATGGCTCCCACAGGGATCCTCAAGAGATATTTAGGTCATCACTCAAAGCCCAGATCTTGTAGCCGGGCATGGTGGTGCATGCCTATAATCCTGTCACTTGGGAGGCTGAGGCAGGAGGATTGCCTCGAGTTTGAGGCCAGCCTGGGCTACATAGTGAGTTCAAGGCCAGCCTGAACTACATAGTGAGACCTGGTCTCAAGAGAAAAGAAGCCCAGATCTTTTTTTTTTAACAGGCCCCAGATGTACTGGGAAAATACAGAGTGAGAATGAGAATTAGAAGACCTGGGTTTGAACCCTGGCTTAACTTCTTATAGCTATCTGTGACCTTGGGCAAGATTTTCCCTCTCAGAGAAGAGGAATTGTCAACCCTTCCCTGCAGGGATTTTGTGGGGTAGTGAGTGAAAACCTCAAGAACGAAGGGTATGAACATTGGTTACTAACAGGTATGAAGCACGGAGCTGTGGCCACTGGCTGTGGCTCTAGCATTGGGCAGAGCACTCTGAGATGTGTTGTGATGAAATATAGGCCTGGCTTTCACAATCATAGGAATCCCTTGCCCTCAAGGCCAGTGCAGTGTAGGAGGCGGGGAGACCTGGACAGGCATGAGAAGGAGAGGAGAGGGATGCAGGAAGCCTTCTTCAGGGGAGACATTTGAGTTGGGCCCCAGAACTTTGTCATGCTGTGAGGGGATAGAGGTCACAGCAGAAACAAAGGCCCAAGGAGGCTGAGTGCATGTGGAGGAAAGAAATGGCATGTGGGAGTGAAGAAGATACTTGAGGAGGGTGTGGGGTGCCGCTCCTCCAGCTGGGAGACCCCCTGGCCTGGAGTCCCCATCTCTTTGGTGGTCAAAAGAGATCAGGCTTTCTGCTGTTTGCTGGTGAAACTTGGGTCGTAAAGAGGCAGAGTAAGAAGTTCCCTGGGAGTCTCTTTTTCCTGCCCTGCATTTCTCAGATGATGGCGAGGCCAAAAGATGGGACGGCGGCTTCCCAGCAGGGATACAGGGAGCAGAAATTAGACACAATGCCCATACCTCACTCAGGACTGGTTTCACTGTGCCTCGTGCCCCATAGATGAGTCATAGCGCAGACTTGGTCTGCCCAGAACTCATTTTTCCTGTTTCTGCCTTCCACCAGGCTGCTCAGATTTGAGGAGAAGGAGGAGGGAGCTGAATTTGCGTTTACCAAAGGGGCTGGTTGGGCAAATCTTGCAAGGCTGGAGGTCAGCTCAGCTAGCTCCTGGTGTGTGGAGCTGGGTGGAGTCAGGCCTTGGCCATCCAGCAGCTAGGGGGCTTTTGGTTGGGAGATGACCACAGGTGGGGATTGGAGTTGTTCTGAGGCATAGCCGTTAAGAACAGTGGGCTGACCAGATTATGGCTCATAAATTCTTTCTCAGGAGATTAGGGCCATGGGAGGTTAGGGAATACATGGGAGGCTGTAGGAGGCCTGTAAATTTCCCATTTTAAGTAATTAATTTGATGGATTGTAAAGTAGCTCACTACTTCCTCTCCACCCTCCCTGGGCTGGGCAGTAGGACTGGCTGGAGAATACGCCCAAGAATGTCCTCCCTGGCGTCTTGCAATAACTTGCTTGTGCCCTGCGTTAAAATCTGTCCTGAGTAGGGGCTGGGCTTGTCCCTTTCCTGCCTTCCCTCCTGTTGCAAGGAAGAGCACACAGTAGGTGCTTTATGAAGCACTGATCTTATTGGAGCCTTTCCAGGAAGCTGTTGTCAGAAGGATGGGGTGGGGATTGTGGTAGCTACTTTGGTTTATAGATGTAGTTGAGCCCCATGGGTGGAGTCACCTGCCCAAGGTTAGTATGGTTGTTGGTGACAGCTGGGTGTTATACTAGCCAGGTTTTTCCACTTCTGGGCCGTGGGATCTTTGCATTTCTGGTGTGCTGAAAATGAAAGTAAAATTGTGAATGACTTTTCTGGTTTTTTTCCTTTGACTTCCTCCTTGCCCCCAGCCAATCACATGTGTCCCTGCTTTGGTGATTGATTGTGCCCAAGGTGTGGCATAGCTCTGCTAGCATCTCCTCCTGGCAGTTTTGTTGCATTCCACAAGGGCTCTGGTGGGGCTGCCCTTTTCCCGCTCACAAACATCTTTGGCCTCATTGGGCACCTCCTCCCCTCTCAGTGGGGTTTGGCATCTGTGATTGATTGGTAATGTGTTCTTGTGATTGGGAGAGGATGCCTTTCTCCAGTGCCCCCTGGATGCCCTGCCCTCACCAGCTTGCCTCTAGCTTGATGTGGTATCCTGTTTTCCAACCAGAACCAAAGGCTGCACCTTAACATGTCTCCTAATAAGGGACCTTCAAGTGTGTCTCACTCAGGGCTTCTCTTTATGTGCTCTGTGTCCAGTTGGGCACTGTCTTCCTTCTGTGACGTTGCTCGTGAAGTTTCCATCACTAGGAACAGCAACTTTTCCATGCAGATATCGCTTATACATCTCAGACATAACATCTGGAAGCCTTCTCTGACCACCCACCACCAAGCTTTGGGACATCCCATTGTTAGTGTTTTCATTCATTTATTCATCAGTTATGCAACAAGAAGCCTTTCTGTGCCCGATAGTGCTGTGAATGCTGGGGAGTCCAGCAGAAAATGAATGAAGTGTCTGTTCGTGGAGCTTGTGGGCTGCTATCCTGGTTTGCCCTGTTATGTTACTGCAGTTTGTAGTAATATCTCTGTCTCTCTGGGATTAGCCTGTGGATTTGCCTTGTAGTTTTTTCATACATGTCTGTATACACAGTAGTCAGCACAGAGTCTGGCAAAGGAAACCTAAAGTTAATGTTGAATGAATGAAGGAGTGAGCCGGTTTCTTCCTTCCTCTACCCTCTAGTCTGCCTCTCGGGTGTGGCCCTGGCTGCTTATGTGTGGCCTTCCTTGCCCTCCCACAGCTCTTCCCCTGCACTTCTGGCACTGAACGTGCTGCTGACATGACTGTCCTGATTTATTTTATACATTTTTGTATTTGTGTCTTTTGTTCCCTCACCTGGTTGTAAATTTCTTCAAGGAAGTGTTCATTTTTAGTTCAATTTTGTATACCTGCCCATCTTCACATTCAGTAAAACAAAGAGTAATATATGAAGCCATATATAAAGGTCTCAGAATATAAGGACAAGGCTGGGGATTTAGCTTGGTTAGAATGCTTGCCTACCAAGCGCAAGGCCCTGAGTTTGATCCCTGGCAAAAAAAAGAAAAAGAATATAAGGACAGACCAGGTGCCCAGAAATGGGTTGGTTTATTCATAAATATCTGCAGGGCTTATGTGTGCCTGTGCTGGGCCAGGTGCTGGGCATTCGGAGGCAGAGGCATCTGCCTTGAAGAGCATGCCGGACAGGGCGGGGAGGAACCCAGCCTTTTGGCAGCCAAGACATTTTGAGTTGTAGGGTGGTGGCCAGATCTTTTTTTTTTTTGGTCAAAGAAGATGCCTTCACAGAATTGAGAGGGGTATATCAGACAAATCTACGTGTTAATATCATTTCTGCCCCTTGACAGCTATATGGTTGCATTTTTCTGACCTTCAGTCTCCATGTGTAGTCAGATGCTAGTAAGAACATGCACCTTCTAGAATTATTCATTCATTTACTGAATGCAGATGCTAGGATGGCGTTTTGAACATCATGGAAAAGGTCTTTGCTCTCACAAAGCTTAAATTTCAGTGAGAAAGATTGTAAACAAAATGGTTAAAATATGTAGCATCAGAGTGATATATACATATTGCTATGGAGAAAAATCATCAGGGAAAGGGGATGGGAAGGCTGTGTGTGGGAGTAGAGTGGTCACAGGAGGATTCTCTGTGGAGATGATAGTTGAGTGCGTATCTGAAGCTGTGTAGAGATAAGGCAGTCCATGAAGAGGGAACAACAAATGCACAAGCCCTGAGGCTGGGATGTACTAGGCTTTTTGAGGGATCAACAAGAAGACCAGGGTGGCTGAAGCTAAAGATTAGGGATCAGAGAGGTGTGTGTGTATTGAGGGAGGTGTGCAAGCCTTTGGATTTGGCTTTCACCCTGAGCAGGTAGGAATCCATCCCAGGACTTTGAACAGAGGCATGTCATTTGATTCAAAAGAGGGATATTTCTGTTGTTATACATAGAATAGCCTGACCAGTGACAACATAGGTAGCCTGTTTAGCATGGTGCCTGGCATAAAATAAGCCTTCACTAATGATAGTTTTGTTCTTCATGTTGATATTATCAAATGTTGGTTGGGGATTTAGCTCAGTGGCTAGAGTGCTTGCCTCCCAAGCACTAGGCGCTGAGTTCAATGCTCAGCCTTAAAAAAAAGAAGAAAAAAAAAAAAAAGAAATCTTGGCCTTTGTGGCTGCAGAGGTTGGCCTGGCCCTTGTCCCAACTACTTCTCCCCTCCCAGGAACTATAGCATCCTGGCTGCTTTCTCCTTAAGGAAGAGAGCCCTCGGACTTGGCCTTAGGAATGAGGAGGGAGAGATGATCGATTCTTTGGTCATCTCAGTCTTCTGTCAAGTAGTAGTAATAGTGCTGCAGGAGAAAAGCCTTAGCTTCCACAAACCTAGGAGATCAGAAACTGCCTGTAAATCACATGGCTACCACATGTAATGCCAAGTCAACTGCCCCACGGAATTTCTCTCTTGACCATCTTTGTTCCTGCCTTGCCGTGGTCATCTAGGATCTTTAGGAGGGACTGGGGCTGCACCCTCAGTGCCATTCTCTTCCTTCAGGGACTTGGCTGTGAGCTGCCCTCCTCCTTGCCTTCATCCCTGTTGATCTTCCCCTTCATGGAAAGGTTTTGGGTCACTTATGTGGTCTCTGATGCTGTGTATCTTCTAGCCAGATACAGACACACCTTTGTCAGCAGAGCTGACAAAATGCCTCATCTTGATTGCTTTGGATAACAGGAAGAACTCACTACTTGACAAGGTAGTGATTGTCACATTCTCATTGATAGGAAGTTTAATTTTAGGATGAGTTGAAATCCCTGCTCTGACCTCCCTCATTCCTTTTAGTTTTGAAATAGAGCCAGTTTTAGTCTTTCCCCCACCTCCTTTAGAGAATGGCTTTCCGGTTTCAGAAGAGGTTGTGTTTAGTTCTTGCTGTGTTACTCAGTGATCACCTGGGTTGAACTCTGGGAAAGCTTTGTGTAGTTCACGAAGCTCGAGTGAAGTAAGGAAGGGAAGAAAGGTCTTTAAGTCAGAAGGTGAGGTGGTTCCGTTTTTTTTTTTTTTTTTTTTTTTTCCTGTTGCTAACAGAGTGTTGAACCTAGGCCTTTGTGCTGAGCTGTGTACCCAGCCCCTTCCCCCTTTTAAATTTGAGACAGGGTCTTACTGAGTCACTAAGCTGGGCCTAAACGTGGGATTCTTCTACCTTGGCCTCCCAGAGTGCTGGGATTA
>PVJO010000319.1:66972-262114 GCA_004026905.1 Hystrix cristata
TGGCCTTGACCTCACTATGTAGTCCAGGCTGGCCTTGAGCTGGAAGGGATCCTCCTGCCTCAGCCTTTTGAGTGCTGGGGTTATAGGTGTGTGCCACCACACCCAGCACTGTATGGGTTTTAAAGACTGGTTTGTTTGGGGCCTTGGAACTATGAATCTCACATTCACCTAGAACTGAGCATGGGCTTTCCAAACAGCTTCCTGCTGTGGTCTGGGGTTACTGATTAAACCTGTCCCTGAGACCCCGTGCAGGGCAGAGCTAGGACAAGTCAGCACCTTGAGTGTGGCCATTCCAGACATTCTTTCTCTGTGCTCAGCAGAGTTAGCTGGGCCCTAGGCCCCTGCCTGTGGAGCACTCCTTCTCTGGGGTACAGTGGTCACCAGAGTGCTTTTCGGAGCTGTCTGGTTAGCCTTGATGTGCCTCAGTCCCACAGTTGGCTGGACACATGGGCCTCTTTCTGCCCCACGGGCTTTCTGATTTATGCAGAGAGTTTGCATTAATGGGATCCTGGACTCAAGCCCTTGGGCAAACATTCCACATTCTTTGAGCATAGAGATTTTCTAAAGGGGCTTGGGGCTCTTCCAGGGGCTTAACAGTTCCTGTTTATGCCCCACGCAGCCATCTATTTTTATCTGATTTTTATATATTCCTCAGAGTGCTTTCCCAGAATCCTGGGGGAGGCCTGTCACTCTGAGTCTGGCCCATCTTTGGGACTCTTCTGGCAGATCTGCCTGGCAAAGCTGGCATATGGAGTGTCCTCCTACCACCGTCTGTCCTTCCCTAGTGTCTTGCATGCTGAAGGGCTGAGGGTGGAGTGGGGGCTTTTTGTTTTGTTTTTAAATAAGGGCAACGTGGGTAAACAGAGCAGCATTTCTGGTGCCACTGGGGAGGGCCAGGACCCCACATTCCCACTCCATGACGACAGGCTCTTTGGTTGCTGCTCCCTGGGCTGTGGGCAGCGGCAGTTTAGACAAGACAATGTAGCTCTGTTGAAACGTTCTGCCATGCACCAGCAGAAGGCATGTTAATTGAACATTTTCCACCCTGAGATCTGTGAGGATCTGGTGGCCCACTCCTCCTCAATCCTTCGTTTTCTCTTTGCAGTGTCAGAGCCAAGTTATTGCAGCTCCTTCCCTGCCCCTGCCTACTATTGCAGCTCGCGTTTGTCCGAGTGGTGATGCTGAGAAAAGGGCTGGAGGTGGGGTACTAAAGAGACAAGGTGACATCCTTGTACTCTGGTCTAGAGAAGGGGCAACAGGAGCTCCGGGAAACTCTCCCCATGGGGACTAGGACTGTCTGGTGGTCAGGAGAATTGTCTTTGAAGTCAGACTTACTGGCTTGGGATCTCAGTGGTGCCACTTCTGTGAATCCCACGCCTCAGTTTCCTTAGCTGCAAAGTTGGGATAATAGTGTTTAACTCAAAGGATTGTTGTGAGGATTAAATAAAATTTAACATATATAAAGTGCTAAGGATAGTACCAGGCATATGGTAAATGTGACAGTTGCATTTATCATTGTGTTGTATCATTTTAATATCATGTCCTGATCCTCAACAATACTGTATTTCCCCTGCGGGGGCCTCATCTCAGATCATAAGGGGAACAAAGCAACATTTCTTTCTAAAATGCAAATTTGATACTGTTACTCCCTGGCTTAGAAAGCCTTAGTGATTTCCCACTGACTACTCTGCATTAGGAGAGAAAATTTGTTTTTTGAAAGCCTGCTGTGTGCCCAAGTGCAGGCACTTGGTGCACCTCTGCTCATGTAGATTAAGCCCGAAGTCTACAATGAAGCATGAGACCATTTGTCATTTGGCCCCATTTTGCTTATCTGTTCTCTCCTATCTCTGCAAACCTAAGCCAAATAAAAATCTGAGTTTCTCAGAGACAGCTTACCCTTGAACTTTTCATTACCATCATCCTTTATGCCTTTGTACATTCTCTGTATTTTGCCAGAATTGCCTTATGGGAGGTGGCCATGGGTTCTAGGAAACAGTGTGTTTGGGGAATTTTCTTTTTTTTTTTTAATTTTATTTTAATGGTACATTTTAGATGTACATAATGATAACATTCATCATAGGGAGGGGAATTTTCTAACTACTGTCTTCAATGGAACCAGCCCATTTGCCAGGCTTTTCTTCGGGGTTGGATCTTGTTAGCATCCTGGCTTTACTGTGTGGCCCTCCACATGCCCTAACATTAGCACCTGTCCCACAGGCTCAATGAGAAGTTTACCTACATAGAGCATTGCAAAAAGTGCCCAACAGTGAGTGCTGCACAGATGTAAGCTGCTCTTGCTTTTGCAATTCTCCCTAAAGGCCTGAGGCAGCATTTTCTGTTTGGAGTAGCTCTTTCTCTAGGCTCAACACTGGACTGAGTTCCTTGGGGCAGGGGACAGGAATCTAAGAAGCTTAGTGGCTAAGGGAGATCTAATCAGGGTCCTCTGTCCTGCCTGGTATTTCTTATGGTCATTGATCTTTGCCGTAGGTCATAGCCATTTCTGCCTCCCTCCAGTCTTTTCATGAAAGGACTTTCTTGCTTCTCGGTTGTTGAATGCAATCTGTAGTGTGGCCACTCCTTGTAGGGAATTTAGGCGACAGGTTACAGGGTAGCCTCACAAGACATAGGGACCTGGGCTATATACACAAACTGGCTTGCTTTCTAAGGACTTTCCTATCAGTGCGTGGACAACTAGGTATCCAAATGAAAAAAAATATTTATAGACCAGAGAGATTTGCTCTCCCTTGAGATGAGCCAGAAAAGCCAATCTCTGCTCAGGAAGAGAAATGTAACATTTTCTTCATCTTGCTGATTTTATAGGGCCAAATTCTCATAGATTGGATATTTTTTAAGTAGCTCGCAGTGAAAATAATGAAAAGCCTTAGAGAAGTAAGGGAGGAAAATGGGAGGTTTTCCTTTCAGAGAGCTGAGATGGTATCTGTGGTTTATGCTACCTTAGTTCTGATTGTTGGACTTACTAAGAGAGCCAGGGTTTCTCCCTTGTTCTGTCACCAAGTGACTTTAAGCAAGGTGGGCCTCAAATTCTGTAAAATGGAAGTAATTATCTGGTTTTATCCACCTAGAGCTAAAGATCCTGTATTCTTGTGTATTCTCATTCATTCATTTGGCCTTTGCTAGACCTACTGTGTCTCATAGCACCCAGGGATGAATAGAGAATGGTTTCTTCCTTCCTGGAGTCCAAAGATGACAGTTGGGATGGTGGAGGAGTAGGAGTGGATGGGCATGAAGTTGGCAGTCTGGCATATGTTTTCCTAGAGGCACATAGAAGGTACTTTTTGGTACTTCACTCTGGGAGGTTGGTGGCTTCCTGGAAGAGGTTACTCTCTTGTGGGGCATGGATGAGAAAGGGAAGGGGCTCAGAGTTGCATCCTTGGCACCATACAGCTCTGCAGAGGTATGAAGGTGGGTTTGTGGGGCTTGTGGGGAAGGGGCTGCCCTGGTGGTCAGGTTGGAGGTGGGCTAAGGGTTGGGCTTTACCCTGAAGGTGTTAGGCTGGGGGCAAAATGACTTGAGGTGCTTGAGTGGAGAATGAAATTGGCACTTTACAGATCTTGCTATGGTAGCTTGAGGGGGAGAGACCTGCTAGAGGACTTGCTTGAAGATCTAAATGAGAGATGATGCAGGCCTCAGCTGAGCCAGGAATATGGGCATGAAGGAAGAATGGAGACACATTTATGTGTATGCATGTTTGTATGTATATGTTTTGATAAAGAGTAAAACTCTATATAAGTACTTTGGATAGTTTTGTTGTTAAATCAAAAGTACAGACATCCAGCAGTTCCATTACTATGACTTCATTCTTCCAGGATAGTAAGGAGACAGATTGCCAGACATGTACAGGCATGTTCACTGCAGTCGTGTTTGTAAAACTAAGAAATTGCAAACAACCTAACAGGCCCTCAGTTAGAAATTGCTTAACTAATTTATGGGCATGCATCCATTAAATGTTTTGGATGTCTTTCTGATCACAGCGAGATGTATATGTATATCAAGTGAAAGAATGGAAAACTGTATGTGCAGCATAGCCTGCTACTCCTTGTTTGGCCTCTATTCTCTGATTCCAAAACCCATCAAGGTCAGGCTTGCTCAAGCCTGCTACACCTCTTTTCCCTGTACATGGTTTTCTGCCTTATGTGATAACTTTTGTATCTGGAATTTGTGAACAAGGATGGTGCCTCCTTCTGCCTCACTTGTTTCCTTTAAGCAACAGGAGTAGGTGGTGGCTAATTACTGCAGAATTTAATTGAGGGACATGAACAAAGGCCTTGTTATAGGATTAGGTGATATTAAACTGTAGGCTGATTTTCCCTCCCTCTTACAAACAGAAACAGTGTGTCTGGCCCATAAAGAGGCTTTTAAACTAGAGTTAACAAAGGCCTCTTCCAAGAGACCTCCTTGCTTGAGGAGAGCAGAGTAAATTCAGGCTTTGTTTCTGCTGCCTTTGGGAGCCAACTGTAGATGAGAGGGATGAGGTTTGCCTGCCGTCCAACTGGTTTTCCATTTTTGCATGAACCATCCAAGCCCGTGGGGTTTTGTTGGTGTCTCAGAGTCAGGAGGGGGCAGCTTTGCTACATGTCTTTTGGGTCCTGGGCATCTTACCTTAATTTATCTTAATGGCAGATTTGATGACAAAGGGAAAACTATTTCATTTTACAGACAGGCACACCAAGGCTCTGAATAACTCGCTTACATTACTCCACTAGAAATTTTTTTAAAATTTTATTTTAATGATACATTTTAGATGTACATAGTGATAACATTCATCATAGAGGATTTGTACCTGTACATGATGTATCTTGTTGCTTCTTTTTTTCCCATTCCCTTCCCCTCTCTACACCCTCTCCTCCCTCCTTATTTACAAAAGCTTTGTTTCCATTTTTTCCTTCCTTGTCTTATTTCTCTTGTCCCTCTGTTCCTTTCCCCCTCCCTTGTTCCCTTTCCCATTTGGACAGTTTCTTCCCTTTCCCAATATAATACATTTTAGTCTGTATTTATATTTTCAGTTTCTCACACCAGAGAAGCAATGTGGTATTTAAACGTGTGTTCGATTTATTTCACTTAAGAGTATGATCTCTCTACTAGAAATTTGTAGAGCCAGCATTTGCACACAGGTGTGTCTGCCTTGAAGCCTGCATGATTTGCTCTAGCTGCCAGTCACTGCAGAGCAAGGGCTGGGCTGTAGTGCAGGCATGTGGGCACTGTTACCTGTGAGGCTTCGGCTTTGGAATGGTGGACAGAGGGTGGGATTTAACCAGTTAGGTATTTATTTCATAACTGCTGTGCATACAGTATGATGCTGGACCTGGAAGGGATATGGAGAAGAGGCCAGGGTAATACTGTTCTTGTCTATTCAACCATCTGGTCAAGGTCACTTGTTCTTATCTGAGGAGATATTACAGGGAGTGGAGATGCATAAATAGCACAGAAAACCAGAGGCGGAGGAGGTCAGAAAAGGAGCGGCCAGAGGAACCCAGGTGGGCTGGGAAAGCCTTGTAGAAGTGAGCAGGGGTATAGAAGTGGTGTCTGAGCTGCCTTGGTGGGTGGGTAGAGTTCTTGGCGGTTGGGAGGCCTTGGAAACTGGATGAAAGAGTTTGCCCTGATTCTCTGGGTGGTGGGAAGCTGCTGCAAACTTTTGAACAGAGCAGACATAGGGGGAAACAGTGTTTGGGTGATTCTTCTGGCTCTGGTTTGAAATGTGGAATGGCAGCGGGGTGGGAGTGATAGGGTCACCTTGGTCCAGGCGGAGTGGGGGATGACTTGGATGATGTGATGGCCCTGACTGTAGAAAGGAACCAATTGTCAGGTGTGCTCGGTATCCTAGCATGGGAGTGGCACACTGCTGAGTACTCAGCATAAAGAATTGTTCATGTGCATGTGTGTGTGTGTACATTTATTCAGCAGTTTTTTATTGAGTGTCTATGGCACTTTAGCTAGGTGAAGGATGGTGAGCAAAACAGACATGATCTCTCACCCTGGGGCTAGCTTTGAAAGTAAATGTTATGTGAGAAAGAGAAAAAAGTGAACTGCTTTAAAAAAAAAAAAGAGTTTGTTCCACTAGAGAAAAAGCACTTCTTCTCACTGATAAGATGTGACCCCTCAGAGGAATTTCTGGGGAAGCTTTGCCTAGAGGGGAAAGTGTTTTAGACATCTAGTCCAGTCTCCTTTATTTAGGCAAGTTAAATAGGCCTCCCAGAAGTTGGGGGAATTCCTTCAAGTCACACAGTGTATTCCTGGAAGTCTCTGCACTTCCTAGCACTCCTACCCCACACCTCACTGGCTTTGCTCTGTGCTGGGTCTGGTTGCTGCCCTTGGCAGGGAGAAGGGGTAGAGGAGAGAAAGAGGGTAGAGTGGATAGTTGGAAACCGAACTAGGAAGACATTTCAAACTTGGCAAGCACAGAGGAGCACCCCATGAAGCTCCAAATCAGGGGTCCAAAGAAGTTTTGTCTGACCTGTAATCTTCACCAATTTCCCAAGGTCTGTAGCTACTCCCAGGACTTATTTCTGAAGGCTCAGGTGGTAGGAGCCAAGATGTCACTCACTTTAGAAGGTCAGATGCCTTGAGAGATTCTAGAGGCTTTCAATTGAGTTTTGGGGCTCTGGCTAAATAGCCTATGGTATGGCTGCAGCCTTAGGTTTAATTGATGAGCCGGGGTGGTGCCACCTGGGGTTTGGGGGGGGGCAGTGAGCACAGTCACTTCCTGAAGTGGGGACTACTTAGCCTACAAGCAGTTGTCACTGAGTCTGTGAATGAAAAGTGTCCTAGAATGGAGACCCCCATACAATACTTTGCTAACTGGGAGGGGAGTATGAATTTGGCTGGAAACTTTATTTTATTTTTTATTTTATTTCTTTTTTGTTGCTGAGGATCAAACTCAGGGTCTTGTGCTTGCAAGCCTTGGGTGAAAAACTTTAAAGGTGGCAAACCTGGAGCACTATTACAAGCATTTTTAAAAATTCCCCACTTTTTTTGTTTTTTTAGACAGGGTCTTCCTATGTAGTTCAGGCTGGCCTTGAACTCACTATCTAGCCCAGGCTGGCCTTGAATTTATGGCAGTCCTCCTGCCTCCATCTTCCAAGTGCTGGGATTACAGGTGTGCACCACTATGCCCAGTTTAAAAAAATTACATTTTGTGTTATAAAATTATTTATGTTCTTTGTTGTAAATTTAGACAATTCAGGTAAACTCCAACAACAAAAAATCCCTTGTGGTCCTATCACGCAAAGATAATCGGTGTTAATCTTTTTTTTTTTTTTCCAGTTTTTCAAGTTATTTTTACTTTAACAATTATGGAAGTAATCCATATTTGTTGTTAAGAGTAGTACAAGGTATAAATCAGCAAAAAAAACAAGCAGAAGAAAAACCAGACCAAACAAAATAAACAAACAACAAGTGCAAAAAATGGAAAAAAAAAGAACAACTCTGATCATTTCCCTTTATTTAACTCTAGTTCATTCTTCATGTTTTGATATATATATATATATATAATATATATATATAATATATATATATATATATATATATATATTTCTTTCTCCACATGGGATTGATTACACTGTGGATTATTTTTAGATTTTCTTTTTTTTTTTTTTTTTAAATTGGTGTTAATCTTTTGATGTGTATCTCAGTTTATCTATGCTTGTATGTGCTTGTGTTAAAAAAAATCAAATAATGTTATATACTTTTTTAGTTAACCATAAGAAAAAGATTCTATGTCATTAATATACTGTGAGTTTTTACATTAATATTTAATATTATCAGTGTTAATGGCTGCATAATATTTCACCATACTCATGATACAGTTGTATCATGAATTATTTAAGCAACAATGGCTAAAATTTGGGGGATTGCTTTCCAAAAGGGAGTATCTTTATTGTGGTAGCTCATGATAAAATAAATACATGCTTATGCTGCGTTTAAAAAGCCAATCTGTAAAGATTACACACTATAAGATTTCATTTATATAAAGTTCTTGAAATAACAAGATCATAGTGACAGGGTGCAGGTCAGTGGAAGATTCAGGAGAGAAGGGTTTCTGTGAAATGGTAGAACAATTTTGTACCCTGACTGTGGTGGGGCATACATGAGTATATACATGTGATAAAATTTTGTAGAAGTGTACACACACGTATGAATATATATGAAAACTGATGAAATCCCAGTGAGGTCTATAGTTTAGCTAATAGTACATTCATGTCAGTTTTGTGGTTTTGGTAATTTCCTGTGGTAATATAACAATGTTATCACTGGGGGAAGCTGACCACTAGGTATACAAGACTTCTCTGAATAATTTTTTAACTTCTACATGTATCTAAAATTTTATTTTCAAATAAAGTTTCAATAAGTACATTAAGAATTTTTGCATTGTAAAAAGTATGTGACTGTAAAGAGGAAACCTATGGGAAATCCTTTGGTGGAAGATGGGAGGGTTGTCAAAACATTAAAGGGTGTGACATCAGCACAAGGGTCCTGGGGCATCCAGAGTGACAAGGACTCTGCTGGGCCATAAGGGGTGGGGAGAATAGATGGCTGAGCATAGCTCTACCTGTCTGATACTCGCGGTGGACCAGGAGGAAGACTCAGGCCAAGTAATAGAAGGAGAGGGTGGCAGTTTGGAAGGTGTGGACCTGGAATCAGACAGGGTGGGCTCCAGCACAGGTGCGGAGTCTGTGGATGCAGGCTCCCAGCCTGAGTTCCTGTCCTTCACCCTGTGCTTGCGTGGGTAGATATTTCCCCTGAGTCTAGCACCCCACCTACACATTAGAATGATCTGGTGTGTTTCCAACAAGGCCGATCAATCCTACGCCTCACCCCACTGTTGAATGAGAATCTCTGAGTGGATGTCTAGCAGTGTTTTCTTTTAAGATCCTGAGTGATTTTATTTTATTTTAATTGATTGATTGATTGATTGATTGATTGGTTGTTTTTTGAGATAGGGTCTCGCTATGTAGTTCAGGCTGGCCTTGAGCTCACTATGGAGCCCAGGCCGGCCTCAAACTCATGGTGATCTTTCTGCCTCCTGAGTGCTGAGATTATAGATATGTGCCACCACACCCGACTCCTTAGTGATTTTAATATGCAGCCAGGATTGAGAACCATGAAGTTATACCATAAGCATGCAAGGGGTCTTTTACCCCATCCCTCAGCACAGCACATGGCCTGTAGGAGGAGCACAGAGAAAAATCTCTTTCCTTACCTCCGGCTGTTTTCTCCCCCTCCTACTGTCAGGGAAGAGTTTGAGGCTTCCCTCTGTCTCTGGTGGGTCTGATGTCTTTGTTCTGGTGGCACTTCATTTGGCATTCTGCCTATCCATATCTCCTCTTTGCTTGTGCTAGACATGATTCCTAATTTAGAATACTGTATTGTTGATGGCTTTCTGGTGGCCCACGTCTGGTCCATCCGAAGGAGAAGGGATGGGACAACATTGTAATAGAGACACAGCACATGCATGGTTGGACCAGAGGGAGACCATGTTGTTCTCTGTGTATATATGGTGCTTTTTAGATCAGGGGAGCTTTCAGATATGGGCTCACGCCAATCTAAGAGCAAGCCTATAAAGCATGTCAAAAACAAAGAAAATGGAAACAGACATTCTTCATTCAAGAAAGGAGTGAATCAGAGTCAAACCTCTCTTTTCCCTGATAGTTCACTTTCTACACAAGCATTTGGGTGTGTGGATTCACCAGAGACTTCAGGTTTATCCCTCTGTAGGAAGCCCTTTGTTTTATTATGTCAAGGTGTTTGGTTATGGGGCAGGTTTCTGGTTTCTCAGACATTTATGAAAATCTAGTTGTGAGTCCCAGCACATGTATAATGGTATTGGTATCTCAGTGTTCATTATCAGAGTGTTTGGAGCTGTTTGGAGAACAAGGAGGAGACGTGATTTTAAAATATATCTCTGAATTTTTATCCTGGTGATGCTTCAAATGCGTATCTCCAGTCCTGACATCTTTTCTGAGTTCTAAAGAAACATTTTCAGATGCCTAAAGTATTCAGCAGAATTTAGGTATTTTACCAGAATCTGAATGGCCATAGTAATGGTGGTTGTAGTAGTCATAATAGTTAACATTTACTGAGTGTGTTGTACAGTCAGCACTTGGAACTCACGTAAACTCAGGTTACTGAGGATATTAAATATTTCTATTTCAGAAGCTAAACCAAACAAAAAACTACCATCCATTGGCTAAATTACACATGATACCTCCATATAGTAGATTACTATGCATCTATTAAAAATGACGCTGTAAAATATTAACTAAGGACACAAAATATTCCCTGTACATTAATAGATAATAGGAAATTATGAAACAGATTGGTATTTGGAGGTTCTCTGAATATTTAAATCCAAATACATATGCAGTAATAACTACCACCCTAATTTTACTGGGAAGAAAATTGACTTGCCTAAACATCACATGGAAATTTAGTTCTTAGTGTGATATTCATTTTTTAAAATCAAAAATACTAATAATTGTAATGAAGGGCCTATTGCTATGTTCATATCAGAAAAGACAGGGAAGTCAGGCAGACCTGTTTGATACCAGCATTTTTTTTGTTTGTTTGTGTAATGCTTTACACATGGGCATGTTACAGCAGGTGTAACTTCTTCCTGATTTTAAGAAGATACACTTTTTATATTCTTTAATACGCTAATTTTCAGAGTAAAGCCCCAAGGACGAAAACATGTCTAATTCTGCAGGAATAATCACTCTTACCATTATTTTCTTGCTGTCTTTTCTCATTGCAAATATAAGTTTTATAAATTTGGGGTCATGTTGTATGTATGGTTTTCATTCTTGCTTCTTTGTTTTAGACATTTTCCTATATATATATATATATATATATATATTTTTTTTTTTTTTTTTTTTTTTTTTTTTTTTTTTTTTTGTGGTGCCGGGGATTGAACTCAGGGCCTTGTGCTTGCAAGGCAAGCACTCTAATCACTGAGCTAAATCCTCAGCCCTTTCCTATATTATTAATTGTTCTTCTACAACATAATTTTCAGTGCTTGTACAGTGTCTAGTTTTTATAATTGATCCTCCAATCGTCAGACATTATGTTGTTTCCAGTTTCTTCATTATTGTGAAACATCCTTGTTTTTATGAACATCTCATATTGTACCAGGATATTAGCATCTGATAATGCACTCTGTTTACATTTTCTCTTTGATCCTTAAAATAACATCATGAAGCTTGTAGGGAAGGATTATTATCTGCATTGTACAGGTTGGAAACTGAAAATTATAGAAGTTGCCATTTACTCAAGATAAGAAGCTACTTTGCAGTGAGAAAAAATTGCTTTAATCCAGTGAGTCCCAGGAAACAGTGGGAGGTAGGTACAGATTTACCTGTTTTGTTGTGTTATTCATAGTTCCCAGAAATTTCCCTTTCTGCAGCCTCCTCCATGTCTTGGGTCTGTCCTCTGGCTCCACACAGAACAGATTTTCTCTTTCAGTATTTGCAGAATCTCCTTATGGCTCCGAGTTTTCCTTGTTCTAAGTTAAATTATTCTTATTCTTTTCTGAAACATGGTTTGTAGTTTACTCTCCATTTTTGATACCACTCAGTGCATATTCCGTTTTATCAGTAATCCTTTTAAAGTGTGTGTACTAGTCAACTCTTCAGGTTGGAAGTGACAGAAACCCAAGTCAATCTGGCTTCAACCTACTATATGACCCTACTACTTAGAGGCATTTTGAAGGCTCTCTTCTCTTCCCATCTTTTTTCTGTAACATTTTTTTAGTACATTTTTTATAATACATAATAAATACATTCATTGTGGGAAGTTGGTACTTATACATACCACGTCTTTTTTTTTTTTTTTTTTTTTTGGGTGCTGGGGATTGAACTCAGGGCCTTGTGTCTGCAAGGCAAGCACTCTAACCACTGAGCTAAATCCCCAGCCCCAACATCTTAATCCTTCCTACTTCCCTTTTCTCTCCCCTCTCTCCCCTTTCCCTCCATCCCTAGATCCCCTTTGCATTTCCAAAATGTCTCTCCCCATCTTTCAATTCTGCTGATCCTCCTGTCAAAAAAAGACATTTACTCTTCCAGGATCTATATATCACTTCTTAGGGAAGAATTTAATTGGTCTGTTTGGCTCATGGGCCCAGTCTGAGGTTAGGTAATGGTGGTTGACAGTTGCAGCATGACAGTGCCTTCCTCTACGGAGAGATGCATGTCAGCAGTGCATGTCCGCTCTGTGGTGATATACAGAGTTGAACACAGTGGTAACTGGCTGGCTCAAAATAGAGTGGGCCCATTATTTCTCTTTCTCATTATTATCAGAGGTGGGATTTTAGTATACAAATGTTCTTTGTTTAATGACTGAATTCTGTCCCCGTGACTAGGTTGTTAAATGAATTGGTTGGTAAGTGAGGAATTGTATATAGTATGCACATTATAGTATTCAGAACAAAGAAATGTTCAAAGGAAACTCCAACTTGATGACTTTGCTTTTATTTGCATAAACCTTACATGCAGCACTGTAATGTATAGCAGAATGTAAAACTACAGTACTTACACAATTGGCAGAAATTACAGTACTCTATTAACAAGGGGTATGCTACAAAAAAAAAAAAAAAGACAGATTGTAAGTCTGAACAGTCTTTAACCAGGTAGGTTGTTAAACAAGGAATATCTGTGCTGTCCAGCATGGCTTTAAACTTCTAGATTTAAGGGGTCCTTCTTTCTCAGCTTCCCAAATAGCCGGGACTATAGATGTGTGCCACTGTGCCTTGTAGTGTTATACTTTCATTAATGCAACCTAAAATCAAAGTAAGTCCATATAAATATGTAATCATATCAAGTGGTTTTGCTTAGCCTGTCTCTTCCCTTTTGTACTGCTTCTGCTGGCAGATTTTCTACTTGAACTTTAAGCTTATCCCTGTTAGATTTCACATGGCTGTATTGGGTCCAGACAGTCAGCCTGTTGAGATTTTTTTAGCCCTAATTCTGTCGTCTGCTTGTTGCTTCCCTCACCCAGCTCAGTGCATTCTGCATTCAAGTGAGAGGATTCAATTGACGTTAAAGGGGTGGGAATGGGAGATGGGGGAAAAGAGCCAGGATCTTCTCCCATGCTAGCCTCCCACCCCAAGCCCATAGAGCTTCCTTTGTATGGTCCGTGAGGCCAGCCTTCTGGGTTCATGGTGTATCAAAGGTCACCAGAAAGGGCTTCAGACAGGCTGTATTTCTACTGAAGCTCCAAATGGATTTTGAAGTAGGTAGGATCCATGTTAGACATTAAGAACTTTTGGCGTACATGGGCATGAGAGGAATCTTAGAGAAAGCAGTAGTAGATCCATTTCCAGAGGCTGTCAGTGAGGTCCCTGTGAGTCTTGTTAAGCTATCTGGTTGATCCTGTCAGCATTTGCATGCAAGCACTTATGGCAGGGATGGGTCATGGGTGTGCTGGGTTGCTTTTGGCCTTCATTGCTCTGTTAAAAACTCCATACTAGGGCTGGGGATTTAGCTCAGTGATTAGAGTGCTTGCCTTGCAAGCACAAGGCCCTGAGTTCGATCCCCGGCACCACAAAAAACAAAAAACAAAAAACAAAAAACTCCGTACTGTGTTATTCAGCTGCAAAAACAGTTTTCTTCCTTTGTAAGCAAGAAACACAAAGCAACCCTTCAGAGAGGGTGGGCAGGCACTTCTGTTGGTATGTGAGTTAATGTGATGCAGCACAGGGAAACCACCTCAGATGGTCTGGTAGAAACAGCGTTGGACAGCAGCATCCAGAAGATCCAGGAGGATAGAGGGCAGTGGGGGAGCTTTCCCCTAGAAGGCTGTGAGTCCACAGATGATGGGCAAGGGAGGCAGCACCTAGGCAGTGGCATGGGTTGGACAGGGTGGAGCTAGCTGGAGAGCAGCCTTTTCCATGTGGGTTGGATGGAGTTTCATGTGTGCTGTCTGTGTTTGTGTCCAGAACTGAGTCTGGAAGTTTCCATGTGGTTGTCTAGGAGGAGAGGGAGACAGATATCTGCTGACGAGGCCTTCTTAATTCAAAGTGGGCTTGCTAAACCCCTTGATATTTTGATGCCCAGATGATGTCTCTTTGATACCCAGATGACATCCTTTGAGTAGAGTCAGTAGCTCTCTATTCTATCTACCTGCACCAGATTCTGTTGGGGTTTTGGATTTGGCCTGGATTAAATAGGGTTTTGTTTGCTCTCCCTCTCCTCTCTTCCTTCCGACCTCTGTGGGCTTCCTTTGCTCTTTCCTCTATGTCCCTGGTTCCCATTCCATACCAAAGGGGGCTGAAGAGTACTTGGACAGGATATGACTACCTATTTTTGGGTGGGCCCCTCTTTCTGGGGACTAGGTACAAAGATCAAGGGTCCAGTGCTAATGTTGGCTCTTTGCAGCAGGAAGATGGCACATCTGGGTGCCAAACAGGGCACCACAATTACACTTGTTTAAGTGCTTATCTGGTACGTCCCTGGGGTCTAACCTTTCCATTCTGGGGACCTGGTTTGGAAGCACCTGTGTGTTAAGGAAGAGAGCTGGTGGAGGGAGATAAGGCAGAGGTGCTAAGTGGTAGACTGTTTTTTTCTGTGTTGAGGGTGTTGGGGAACGCAGGACTCCCTGGCAGAAGATGATGTGTGCCCATGTGGCAGCTTGTGAAGGATGGGTCCCAGGGATAGAAGCCCTGTATCGTTAAGCAGAGCTGATTTCTCCCTTTACTTTCTATAGCCTGGCAGAGACACATGTTAACCAGCACTATCCTTACCTATTCAGCTAAGGGACAATTTGAGTCACCCAAATTTTTGTTTTGCTCTGCTGTGGGAGAATGGAAGCCAATTTGAGAAAATCTAGTGTCAGCTGAGGGTAGGAGAATTAGTTGAGGTTTGTCCCAATGAAATGCTTTCTGTGATGTTCTGGGGCTTGCTGAAGAAATTATATTTTATTGGAATGTTCTTTTCTAAACTTTAACTAGCACTTCAGCTTTAACTTTAACTTTAGCAAAGCCACAGAAGCATTTGCCAGTTAATAATGTACAGGTATCTGGTAAGTTCTTGAGCTGAGATTTAATAGCCAATTTAAAAAACAAGGTAGGGAATTTAAATAATAGGACATCGAGATTCATGAGTGTCTAGAGTGACTTTTGCACCGCTGTTGGAATCAGTGATTTTTGCACTGAATAGGAGGGGACTATGTCCCTGTGTCATTGGTGTCCTTTCTAAGAGGCCCTGATACCCAGCTCCTTGCCCCTGAAATGTAACTTAAGGTGCAGCCCACTCATAGATGAACTGGGAAGCTCTTTCAAAACTTTATGATGTCACAAGGCTGCGGGAGCTCTTCTCATGGTGAGATAGTCCAGGGAATGTGGCTGCGGTGAAACAAGGAGTTGGAATTTATGATGTGGGCCGATGATATAGACATGTGCAGCAGTAAAACCTTCCTGGCCTGAGGAGAGGGCGTCAGAACAGGGGTAGGGCTGACTGAAGAAATGAAGCAGGGAGTGGAATTTCTGCTGTGATACCTGAGATGACAAACTCCTATTGCAGAGTTTGCTTTGGAAAAGAGAGAAAGTTTAAAAAAATCTCTGAATGGAAAATTTAAGGAAACTGAAACAAAGGCTCCACTTCGATTCTGAGTGGTGTGGGTTACTGCAGGGGATTGGTGCCTTTTGTGAAAGGTCCTGGATCACAGTCAGGCCCTCTGAAGCTTTCAATCTCACTTTCACACCCTAGCTAGAGACTTCAGTTGTCCCTAAACCTTGCTCACTCTTCCTAGAGCCCTGGTGGGCTTGTGGGTCATAACGTGGCACCAGAGGAAAGGAATTTTCCAAGCTGGACTCTGCCTGAACTAGTGTACGTCTCATGAGGAGCTTGATACTATTGGTTGCTCAGTAGATACCTGCAGATTACATGGGGTGGTTACTTAAAACCATGTGTGTGCCGCTCTGGTCCTGCCTGAGTTGGTCCCTCACTGTCTTCAGCTCCATCCAAAATTTTCCTTCTCTTACCTCTGTGCATCTTCATTCCTACTTGTTTTATTGAAGGAACTAGTATGTTCCAGGCAGGCGGTACACTAAATGCTTTCATGTGGACTGGTGCGTATGCTCTTCACAGCCACCCTAGGAAGCAGGTGCTAATATTAATGTGTCACTTTTTCAGATAAGAAATCTGTGGTAAAAAGATTAGTTATTTTGCCACTGAAATTCATGATAATACTGCAGATATCTATGATTCCAAAGATAAGCTCTTAATTTGTAAGCTGCAAACCTTACTTTTACAGGCTTTGAACTGGAGTGGCACAGGTGCCTCAGAGTGAATATTCCCCCACTTTGCATCCCACATCTCTGTCTCTCGACAGCTCTCACTTCCCCCAGGAGTAGGAGAGCCCTAAAGGTGAGCTGGCAAGAGAGAATTGTCAAGTGCTAAAGAGTTAATGTGGTGGGTTTTGTGAGTTTATTTCTCTTAGATGCTTTTAGCATTGAGGTTGATATAATACATTAAAATTGGAATAAGAAAAAAATTTGGGAATAAACTGGGCATGGTGGCACATGCCTGTAATCCCAGCATTCTGAGAAGCTGAGGCAGGAGGATTGCAAGTTTGAGGTCAGCTTGTGCAACTTAGTGACTTGTTGAGACCCTGTCTCAAAATTTAAAAATAGAAAAAGAGCTTGGGTTCTAACTCATTGTGAAGGCCCTGGGTTCAATCATCAGTACCAAATAAATAAATACATAGGAATTTTTAAAAAAGCAAAAAAGGAAGAATTGGTCTAAGGTAAGGGTTTTCAAGCTTTTTGAACCATGTGTGTGCCAATAATAAATTAGCATGTACCATAACACAAATTTTATACATAAATGGTTGTGCTAATGTACTTATAAGACATATACTCACATATCAAAAAAAAGGATATGTCTGCTGTTTTCTTTCTCAACTCTAGTGGGTCATCTTGGACACCCAGGACTAAGTACTCTACACAAAATCTCTGCTACTGCAGCCCAGCAGCCTGTGAGAGGGGGTGCAGCTGGCTGGGTCCTGTTTTTAGGTTCTCTGTTTACAGAAGCAGGCTGCCTTTCTAGCCTTCATGTGTTTTTGCCTGCAGTTTTACCAAACCTCCTGAAACCAAGAGTACCGCTGTGCTAGCTGCTGCTATGGCCGCAGTTCTTTGCTATTGTCCCTGAGCCCCTCAGTCAACCCTCATAACTTGTAGACATCCTGGGGTATAAGGGAAAGGCCATTTCCTGGGCCTCAAGTACAGTTCAGGGATTGTTGGAAATGTGGGGAAATTGGAACTCTTGCGTATTGCTAGTGGTAGTGTAAAATAGTGCAGTTGATGTGCAAAACAAGTTTGGGGGTTCCTCAGAAGTCTACACCAAATTATTGTATGATGCAGCAATTTCACGTGTAGCCATGTACTCAAAAAGAATTAAAAACAGGGCTCAAACAATAATTGTATACCAATATTTATTGCACATGAATGGATAAGCAAAATGTGGCATCTACATATACTTGAGTATTATTTGGCTTCAAAATAGATTGCAAGGGCTGGGGATTTAGCTCAGTGCTTAGAGTGCTTGCCTTGTAAGCACAAGGCCCTGAATTTGATAAACGGCACCAAAAAAAACCAAAACCAAAAACAAAACAAAACAAAACAAAAGATGGAAAATTTGACATGCTCAATATGGTTCAGCTTTAGAGACATTATGCTAAGTGAAATACACCGTTCACCAATACACAAATATTGTATGATTCCATTTGTATAAGTTACCTAGAGCAGTAAAATACATAGAAACAGGAAGGAGAGGAGGGAGGGAGGAATGGGGAATTGTTGCTAATAATTACAGGATTTCTGTTTGGGCCAGTGAACAACTTTTGGAAACATATGGTGGTGGGGATCGTACAACACTGTGAATATAGTAAAAATTTTAAAAACCTTAAAAAAGGCAGGGGGAGCAATGAGAGGAGGCTGGGGTGAGGGACAGGTAGTTAATTCTTTCATCTGAATGTAGTACAGTGACCAATCAGATGTCAGGCTGTCCCTGCCCCTATGAGCACTTGTTGCCAGACAGGAGGGCTGTGCAAATGGGACACCTGTGGCCACACCCTAGCCATTCTGATTGGCTGGACAAATAGCTTTCCTGGGCTCCGGGGAAATGGTCATCAAGATTTAGGCCACGAAACAGGGCCATTTGTTCCCCTTCTTGTCCCTCATCCCCAGTCAGCTGATGACAGCTTTGGTGCTGTAGCCCAGGGCTCTGTGATCGAGGACACACTTCTCTGGTGCTCTGTCGTCAGGGCTCTGATTTTCAGAAAGACGTAATGGTTTGTCTCCAGTCATGAAGTAGGGCAGATAGATTTCTTTGGAGTTAAATATAGGGCTTGGAACCCAGGAGTGGCTGAGAAAAGCTGTATTTAACTTCTGTCCCACCATCAAGAAAAAAAGTCCCAAATTAAGCAAGGCACAAGGAACCTGCAGGTACCTCACCAAATTGGATAATGTACCTCTAAAAATAAAAGATGCTGAATTCTGGAAAATACCTAATATGACTGCTCAGTCAGGTGCTTGCTTCCCTAGTTTTCTATTTTTGCCACCCCTGCCCCAGTGCTGGAGCTGCCCTAAGGGTCACAGTGGTTTCACCTACTCCTCATTACCCTCTTTCTCAGGGGGGAGGGTTCACTTTGATTATCCTTCGCTGAGAGCGACAAGCATGTAGCTGTTTCTCTTTAACTCAGAAAGCCCCTAGTACCACCTGGTTCCCAAGGCACCTGTGGCCAGGCCCCCTGTTTGAGGTTCTGTGATTTTTATTTGTTTTTCTTCTTGTCCTTGGGTGTTGGGCAAACCATGGTGCTGGAGAGGTTCTCAGAAACACAGGTTCTCCCGCTGCTCCTGTTCTGGGAGAAAAGATAAAGAGTGCCCTATTTTCCCCCATTTACTCCCCTTCTGGGGTGATGGTGGTGGTGACAAACTGGTTTTGTCATGCAGGCTCCTGCTTTCTACCTGGTGCATTTTGGTTGGGCTAACCAAGGACATATTCGTCAAGCATCTACTACATGCAAGACCCTTCTGGATATTTTACTCATATTTTTTTCTCAGCCAGTGAGGTAGGTATTACTAGTCCCAATTTATAGGGGAGAAAACTAAAGCTGAGAGAGGTAAATGACTTGCCCAAGTTCAATAACTAATTAATGGCAGACTCTCAAGGGGATGCTAGGACCTACTGATGTCATGGCCTGCCACTATCCTCCTGGAGGCTGCAGCAGAGATGTATGGCTTTCCAGGCTCCTTGCTCTGGCAGAATCCTGGTGTCCTCTTTGGTAATGCCAGGACAGAACTGAGGACCAAGGCTGAAACAATATGAGTCGTCTTCTGGGAAAGGTGCTATTTTGGGGAGAATAACAGCTCATGAGTCCTCCCTTCGGGTGTGGCCAGGGGCGGGTGCGGGCTCAAGGGCCTCTTTTCTAGGCCACTTCTCCGGTTGCCTGTAGCTGGTAACTGTAAACTCTGGAGGTCGAGACTGCCTGGTTGGAAGCTGAGGGAGGCTCAGCGCCTTTGAGGGACTGGGGCTGGTGTGAGAAGCAGGTGTGCTTCCCCTCAGATGTGTCCTCCTATGAGGCACGTGGAGCCTGGCATCGAGACTGCCTCGAAATCCCAGGGTGCCTCATGCAGACTTTCTGGGGTGAGTCACTGAGATTCTGTCCTTTCTTCTGGAGCCTCCGTCATCCTAGTGAGTGGCAGAGAAACAGGCTGGGAACAGGGGCAGTTTGGGATTGTCATTGAGGAAACTTTGCAGAATGACATGATTTTTCTAAAACTTGAGGGCTTTGTGTTTGAGGTAAAAGAAGCTGTAGCCAGAAAAGGAGAAGAAATGATTCAGAGAATCATGCTCTTCAGCCAGAGACCCTGAGAGCACTGGGGACAGTGATCTCCCGGGCAGGGTGGGGTGTTGGGGGTGATTATTGGCCTGGTCTGTTTCTGGAGAGGATAGACTGAGGGTGGCTGGGGGGCTGAAGTAGTGAAGGAAAATTGGGAGTTTCAGGACACATTTGGGTTCAAAGAGTTGGTGGGTAAGCAGAGTAAGAGCTGCTTCCCACCCTGGGCCAGCCCCTGTGTGCCTCAGTGTCCCATCTGTATGTTAGAGGTACAGTTCCCTCAGGGCAGTATTCACTGGGAGGCCTTGGCCCTGGGGTGTAGCTATTACAGTTGTTGTTATTATTTAAGCACTTCTCTTGTGGTTGAGCAGCAGCTTGGGGTGGAGTATCACGTTGAGCTGTGGGTCCCCTTTCTTCTCTGTACCCTGTAGTCACCTGTTTGTAGTTAGCACCTACTGCTTGCTTGGGACACTGGGCTAGATTCTTCGTGTAAGTTAGTCTCATGTAACTGGCAAGCCTTCCTGGAATCCCCAGGGAAATTCTTCCCTCATCCTGTGACCTCTTGCAGCACTTGTTGCTGCATCTGTGGGGTGCATGTTCTGCTCCCCTGCCCTCTTTTCCTTTTCCCACTCCCTACCAGCGCTTTTTCCTCATCCTGATCTTCATGTTCACTCCCACAGTGCCTGATGCTCAGATCTCAGGAAACAATGGAGTAAATACAGGGGCACTTGGAATCTAGATCTTTGATGGCTTCTCATCTCATTCTCACTTCCTGGCCCAGTTTGGGCTCCTCGGTGCTCATGCCTTCTGCTTTAGTGCCAGACACCTGAGTACAGTAGCAGGCTTCTCTAGAGCAGGAGGGACTTGAGGCTATGACCTGGCTGTGGGAGCAAGGACTGTGCAAAGGACAAAAGGGAACAGGAGTCAGCCCTCAAGAGGGAAAGCTGAAAGAAAGGTGACCAAAGGTGGCAGAGAAACTGGTTCATGGCGAGGAGCACAGGAAGGCGTGAGGGTGAGTGTGTATGCTCACACACTGCTTGGGTGGGGACGTGTAGTGAACAGGCCAGTGTAAGGTGGGACTATCACTGGGTCCTTTGGGGACAGCAGTCTCCGCTCTGACAACCCATGAGCCTCAGCTGGGCTCCTCTCCTGGGTTTGGCCCTGGAGGTGGGCCCTGCCTCCTGACACCTGGATACTGCTCCCCACTCTGCAGGTGCCAGCCCCCTCCGTACAGGAGCCTGGTTTTATGGGAGAGCTCAGCCAGGAACTGCACACTGATAAAGAAGTGTTTTCATTGTGGGGGTGTTAATTAGCACAGATTAGATTTCAACTGAGTGGGCCTTTTGTTGCAGGAGCTATTCTAATCAAGGTGGTTTCAATACTGCTGTGGTTTCACCAAGCCAATTCAGGTTCATTACTTTGGTCTGTTACTACCCTCGCTATTCAGATCTGATGTTATTACTTATGGCTCTACTGGGGCCAGTTTTTCAAACTTTGTTTACTACTGGCCTGGCTTCTCCCTCTTAGGGTGCTGAGCCTGGAAGAAAGATGTCCAGAAAAAAAAAATAGATGTCCAAGCCATGTAGGTACATCTCCTGGCTCTGTGAATTTTACTAAACATTTACAAACATGTTTTCTGTAGTTTCCTAAAGCAATCTGGCACAAGTAAGATGGGCTCTGGATTGTCTTTCCAGTTGTCATATCTACTAATAGTTTTACCAGTTTCCCCTGAGTGCGGTAGACTGGAAATGCATTAGACAGTGGTGTTGGGGAAGCTGGGCTGAAAGTATGAAAAGGTATTGTGGCTGGTGGCCCGTGTCTTTACCAAGTGTAAAGACAAGAAACTTTCTGGCTTGTAAAGGTGTTTGGACTTCTCCACCCTGGCTTTGACCCTTCCATTCTCACAGTGGTATTGCTTGAGCTTCTGAGAGAGAACATTCATTATTAACACTTAACACTTTTTCTCTGGTTAGATTTGCTCTGCTATTTAGGAATTAACAAAGAAGAAAAGAAATCATTTATAATCCTCCTACCCCAAGAAAAATGATCACTAAGATCATTTCCTTCTAGATTTTTTTCTGGGGTATTTATAATATTATTGAGGTTTTATGCTCTCCATATATGTCTATATTGTACTTTCAGAATGCTTATTTTTTTCTTACAGAATATTTATTTCTATTTCTTATTTGTAGAACATTTGGAAAATACAGAGGAAAAGGACAGAGATAAAAAGCAGAAATTATACTATTCATCCATCCAGAGATAACCACTTTTTGTGATGTATTTGCATATTTACACTGCCAGTCTTTCTTTTCTCATGCATATATGCACAAACTGGGATCATGCATAGACATACGTCCTTTCCCCCCACTTTTTACTTCAAAATATCTGATAAATATTGTGTCAGGACATGAAGTTTTCTTCTGAGACATGGTCATCTTTAAAGAATAATTTATTGAGGTGGGATTTATATTATATAAAATGAATCCTTTTAAAGTGAACATTTCAGTGTCCTGTGGTCCATTCACAGGATTGTGCAACCACTACATCTATTAATTCCTAAATATTTTCATCATTCTAAATAAAAAACCGTTGTCCATTTAGCAGTTTTTCCTCATTTCTCCCAGCTTTTCACCCACTAGACAATCTACATCCTACATCTATAGATTTATCTAATTTGAATATTTCATATAAATGGGGTCATATACAAGAACAAGACATGATTTTTAATGACTGCATGGTATGCTTTTATCGGTCTATTTGAAAAGGCCCGGATCTTCAGTTTTATGTCCCACCATCATAGAGCTGGGGTTCTCATGGATAATTTACTAAACAAATACCTTATTTTTTGATACTTAGGTGATTTCCAGGTTTTTAATACCTATAATTAATAATATATTAAACATCTTTGTGGCTAAGCCTCTTTTTACTTTTTTTTCTCTTTTTTTTGAGACAGGGTCTGGCTATGCAGCAGGCTGGCCTTGAATTCACTATGTAGCCCAGATTGGCCTCAAACTTGCAGCTATCCTCCTGCCTCAGCCTCCTGAGTGTGGGATTATAGGAGTGCGCCACCACGACCAGCTCTAAACCTCTTTTTATATCTCAGATTAGCAAATGTTCCATATTCTTGATACTCTTGACTATTCCCATGTAGTTTAGGTTGAAAGAAATCATGACGTTCTCTCTGTCTCTCTCTGTATCTCTGGCTTTGTTTGATTGGAAGACTCTTGCCTTTAACCTTTGGGCTCCTTGTTGCTTTTTTAAAGGTCTTATCCATCAAAGCAATTCCTGAGCAAGGATGACTAATGCTGTCTACTGTGGTAATGCCTCACACTACACAAAGGTAGCACTTCAGGCTACCACTCTTTTGGAATTGTCTGGGCTGTCTTTATTGAATTTTGCTGTTCTTCAGAGGACAGCATAACTTTAGCAAGGACTGGTAAAACTGCTTGAGATTGAGTTGACGGGGCTGGCAGTGCTGCTTCCTGGCTGTCATGCAGGCAAAGTAAGCGTTGGAGTAAGAATGACTGAGATGCCTGTGTAAACAGGCTGTGGATTAGAGGCATAGCCAGAAGTAGGCTTCAGACCTCCTGCAACATCCAAGACCGGCAGGGTTTTCCTTTTTCCATGTCACAGACCCGGATTAGATGGAGTTAAACTCTAAACTGCCTTTGAGTCGTACTGTGGTATCGCGAGCATGGGCTCATAGAAGGGTGGTCTGCTATTGCAGGGATTGGCACACAGAGCCACAGAACCAGCTGATGAGAAACATACCTACCTGGGGTCCTAATCTTTGCTGTGCAGCATTGGCCAAGGCATTTCCTGTGGGAGTCAGGTGCTGGGCATTCAAAGTATGTGTTACCTGCTCTGGGGCATCCCTGTCCCTTGCAGAACTGCACTGCTGGGGCATTATTTGTGGCTCTTCTCTCCGAGCCTAGCATAGTGCTGATTTAGTGTGGGCATGTAACATGTATATGTGTGTACACACACACTCCTTTGAGCTGCTGTATTTTGATAATAGAATATGCCTGTTTTGGTCCCTGTGTCCAAAATAATCATATTTCTATAAATTGGATCACTAGGTGTAGTTGCTCAATAGTCTTCCCTTAGGCTTTTGAAGTGGCTGTGTATAGTCTCTAGAATCTCCCGTTACTAAAGTGACCAGTTCTCTTCTCAGTCATTTTAAATCTCTTGTGTGGTCTCACCAAGCCTGCCTTAATTTTGCATTACTGGGAACAATCCTTAAAATCCCCCTTCTTTCCATTCTAGAATATTCTGGGCATAATCCTTATTGACCTTCCATCATGGACTTCTACCTCTTATTTGACATAACCTTGGGAAAAAAACCTGAAAACTTAGCACTCTATCTTGTCATTTTCTTTAAGCTTTATTGATTTTGAGCCTAAGGATATACATTATCTCTTCCTGAAAGCAACTGGTTTACTGAACTAATTCAAACACTAACCACACCTCTTCTGGATGTCAGACACTATATTAGATGCTGGGGGATTAAGAATAAAAATTTGGTCTCTCAAGATGCCCTAGTCCAGTGGTGACAAGAAGATATGTAAACAAATTTAAGGCATCAGGTGTCCCATGAGGGTTTGTGTAGAGCAGAACAAGAACATGGATTCAGGGGCAGCTATTTCATGGAATATGGAAAAGGGAATGCTCCATAAGAAGCAATATTTGAACTGGGCCTTGAAGATTGGGTAGATAGTTGCCATATGGTTGAAGAGCCAAAGAGTGTTTTGAAGAAAAACCCCTTGCATTAACCATCCGTCCATTCATTCATTCAGTTGGCAAGTCTCCTGTTAGCTTGCTGAAACTTGGGTATTAGGAGTTGTGATTTTCTTTTTTGTGAGTGCCTAGATATTACTTTGTGTACATTTATAGGAAACATTTTAGTAAATAAAAAATATAAGATAGGTAAGGGAAATAGACAATTGTAGAACTTGTTTCAAATGAAACCGTGTATATTAAAGCATGAGACAATAGTAAGACATATAGTTAATTTATAATTTTCTTGTTTTTTTTTTAATTTTAGTGGTTTAGTTACTTTTCTCTCATTGCTGAGACAAAATACTCGACACCCAAAGTTAAGGGAAGAAAGGTTTATTTAGCTTACAGTTCGTAGAGGTTTCAGTCCACAATCAGCTGGATCCAAGGCAAGGTGGCATGGCAGACAGGCATAAGGCAGTAAGGTAAGCAAGGGGTGCAAGCAAGGGGTAGGCAAGCCTCTTTCTATCCCTTATATCTTATCCAGGCTGCTAGGTTTAGGGCAATGGCAAACCAATCAATGGATTGATTTAGTAATCACATTCCCTTAATCTCAGCATCACACACTCTAGATTAAGCCATCTCTGAAGAAGCCCCATCTATGACCACATGAGGCTTTGGGGGGAGATCTAGACACAAACTATAACAGTGGCACATTTTAGATATACATAGTGATAAAATTAATCATAGGGAATTTGTACCTGTACACGATATATCTTGTTGCTTCTTTTTTTCCCATTCCTCTCCCCTCCCTTCCATCCCTCTTGCCCTCCTTATTTTTTTCCTCCCCTCCTTATTTACAAAAACTTTGCTTCCATTTTTTTCTTTCTATTCTTTTTTCTTGTTATTTTGTTCTTTTTCAAAGAAAAAATTTAGAGAATTTCTGTGACCTTTCAAGTAACTAGTATCCTATATTATTAGTTTTTGACTCTGTTCAGTAGTGCTAGATAAGAGAACATATATGGCCGTGTTTTTATTTAATGTTTTTTTGTTATTGTTTAACAAAATGTGTAAGTCTGGAAATGCTGCAAATCCCTCTTAACTTGTGGTGTTCCCTGTCTTTGCATTGGTTCTTACCCAGGAAAGCCCAGAACTTCCATCTGCCTCTCTGGTTCATTTCAGCTTCGGGTGGGTCTAAGGGGTCAGTTTCTGAGTTTTATGTAAGATTCTGTTTGGTAAGTTGACTTTCTAATCATGATAAAGTCCAAGTTATTATTTTATAAACCTGGTACAGTTTGTCACATTCCTGTCTCACCAGTTTCTTAAGGGGGAGGGAAAGAAACACGTAAACATCCATGAACTCTGCCTTGCATTTCCTGCTGAGTGGAATTTTTATTTCTTTGAATAAGAAAATAAAAAAATCCAACTAGAAAATCATATTTTCTAATTAAACAAGTAAATTTACTTTTAGCAGGTAGCTGACTTGTGGCCTGAAATACAGTACTATTTATTCAAACATTAAAATTTAATCAGTAAAGGACTCTATTGTTAATTTTGTCAACATAAGTTCTTTTGTCAGCAAAAATATCTAGACCATAAAATGAAATCTTATATATCAAACATGTCATTCCAGACTTTAATTTTATTACCATTCTGAAAATCTCTGGCCTATACCTTTTGATCTAATTTACACTATTTAATCTTTAGATTGGGATAGTGTACATAATTATTTTGCCTGCGTCCTACCTACCCTCCTTCTTTCTTTCTCTTTCTTTCTCTTCCTTCCTTCCTTTCTTTCTTTCCTTTCTTTCCCTTCCTTCCCTCCTCCCTCCTTCTCTCCCTCCTTCCTTCCTTCCTCCTTCCTGTCCTGTCCCGTTCACGTCCCCATCCCCGTCCTGTCCTGCTCTTCGTACAGAAATCTTAGGACTTTAAATTTTAGCCAGGCCTGGTGCTGGTGCATGCCTGTAATCTCAGTACTCGGATTATAGGATTGCCATGAGTTCAAGGCCAGCCTGAAATGCATAGTGAGACTGTCTTCAAAAAAGCTTTCTTGTAGGTTATTGTCAATCTAGCATTCACAAAAGAACTTTCTTTATCATTTCCTTTGGTTTCTTCAGTCTTGTTTTTTGTCTGTTCAAGTAATTGATACAGGTATTTCACTGACTACTGTGAAGAACTCCAAGATTCAAGACTCGGGAAAGACTCAGATCTCGAGAATTTGAGTGCCATACTGGATGGTGACATCCTGCCCTAAGGATGATGCTGTAAAGACCTGAGTGTGGCATCTGTGTGGACCTGTCACCTTCAGAGCATATAGTTCTCCCTCTGTACTGAAGATGCCTCTGGGAGCAGGGGATTGAGGAAGGACTTCATAGGGAATTCTGGAGGCCATGATGGAGTCCTAAAGCACTTCTTTTCCTGGGTAATGTGAGAAAATAAATCTTGTTTCAAGTTTCTGTGTTTTTTAAATCTTCTTCAGCTCTGGTGAACTTGCTGGAGAGACTGCTGTGTGTATGTGTGTGCATACATATGTATTTGTGTAGATACAATCTCATCCATTCTCCTTCCTTTCTCATTGCTGCTACTGCCCTTACCTTCCTGATGTGCCATGGAGGATGATGCAATGCAGGACATGTTTCAGAATAAACACTCAGGTGTTTTTTTCTGAATGACAAGTAAAACTTGATTATATTTATTTGGTACAACATGATGATTTCAAATATGTATACATGGTGGAAGGGCTAAATGAGCTATGTAACATATGCAGTGTCTAATCTACTTATTTTTTTGTGGTGAGAATACTTATTCTATTCTGTTAGCAATTCTCAAGCATATGATATACTGTTGTTAGCTGTATTCACCATGAAGTACAGATTTCTTGAACTTACTCCTCCTGACTAACTGAAACTGTAAAATCTCCCCAAACTCTTTATCCTACTCCTTACCTCAGCCTCTGGTAACCACCACTCTTCTCTCTCCTCCTATGAGTTCAGCTTTTTTACACTTCACCTACAGTAAAAGTGAGATCATGAAATATTTGTCTTATGTGCCTGGATTATTTTATGTGACATAATGTGTCTTCCAGGTTCATCCATGTTGCAAATGCTATAGGATTTCATCCTTTTGTATTGCCAAATTGTATTCCACTGTGTTTATGTACCACACTTTCTTTTCTATTCATCTCCTGATTGACAGGTTGGTTCTGTATCTTGGCTATTGTGATGGTGCTGCAATATACATGGGGATGCAATGTCTCTTTGACAGACTGATTTTATTCCTTTGGATATATATCCAGGAGTGGGATTGCAGGATCATATGGTAGTTCTATTTTCAGTTTTTTGAGGAACCTCCATACCATCTTCCTTATGGCAGTACTAATTTATATTCCTACTAACAGTGTGCAAGGGTTCCTTTTTCTCCACCTCCTGTCCAGCACTTATTTTTCATCTTTTTGATAATAGCTATCCTAACAGGTTTAAGGTGATATCTTTGGGTGTGTTTTCAGAAACCACTAGTTGAGAAAATATTAACCTAGTCAGTAGTTACTAAAGATGCTTAGAAATGCTCCAACTGCCCACATTCTTTGGGTGCCTAGGCCTTTGTGCTCTTTCCACGTTCCCTGGGATGTAAATATATCTATTCTTGGAACCGGCAGCCCAGATGATCCAGTCACTTTACCCTTTCCCTGAATGAGTAGGGCCTATAAACTCCTCAACTGGGATTTTTTTTTTTCTTATACTGGTGTTTGAACCAAGGGACTTCACACTGAGCCACATTCCCACCCCTTTTAAAATTTATTTTAGATAGGGTCTTGGTAAATCATTAAGTCACCCAGGGTGGGCTTGAACTTGTGATCCTCCTGCTCCAGCCTCCTAGAGTGCTGGGATTACAGGTATGCACCACAATGTCCAGCTGGGATGGGGGTTGTTAAACTTTAGAATGAGTCCTCCACCCTCCATTTTGATGAATGCAGAGCAAAGTGCATTATGGAGCAAGCACGTAGCTGAGGGAGTGTTTCCCTCACCTGTGGTGGTGTGCGTTGCCACAGTTTGGTCCAGCAGAGTGCTCATTAAGAGTTGTGGCAAGTTGGGGCCTGTTAGTAATGAATGTGCTTAAAGCTGTTTTCTGTAGAAATTTCACTTCAAAAAGTGGAGCCTTCAAATGTCCTGATTTGCCCTTCTAATTAGGCAGCAAAGTAGGGTTTGTGGGCAGGTTTGTCACACTCTGCATGCATCCTGATTCTGTAAACCTCTCAGAAGACACTTAGAGGAAAATTCTTTGAATACATCAGAAGAGGCAGCACAAACAATTCAAAATCTCAGTGATTCTCAAACCCCATCACCTGGTGATGCCCATATTCTGTGTCGAATTACAGAATACTTTCATCCCTTACTTTAAGGTCAGTATCATCCTGTCTTGTCATATGGCGTGAAGATGGAACTTCAGGCTTCCCCTGGGGAGGTCTCAGGATTGGAGACTCCAGCTCTCGGGAATTACCAAGTGACTGGATTGTTTGGAGAAGGCACTGGGAGAAAACCCAGAGGACTCAACTTGAGGCTCACTGTACAGGAGGAGCTGGTGAAGGCTGTGCCTCCTCTGGCCAGCATTGCCTACCTGTATGTCTCCAGCAGCACAAGTGGTAATTTGATGGGGAAAGAGTGTGAGTGGCACCACAGATGGTGCCTGCTGCCCCCGTGAGGAGAAATTGAGGAAGAGCCCTAGTAATGGAGTCTGGCATCCCTAACTAAGGACAGACAGTGGAAGGATCTCACTGCTTCCAACTGTAGCCCCAACATGAGCAGGCTGGGATTTCAAGGCAAGGGGCATGTTTTCCCTTAAACACAAAGCTAAGAGCATTAGGTACCAAAACAAAAGGGCAAGGCAGCAATGTCCTTTAAGACATTGTAGACTTCATGGGTCTTTTGCTCTAGATCAGGTCTTTCCTGGGCCCATGATCTAGCCCAGTGCCCCAATTCCACTGAAACTGCCTTTCACCATGGCATTTGCTGCATTCTGCTGCTGTTCCTTCCTCCCTTCAGATCTGTCTTAGGTCCTCCCAGCTGCTGCCTCCTCCTCCTGTCCCCTTGTAGCCTTTCATTTCCAGAGTGCCAAATACTCCTGCATCAAGGTATTTATCCTGTACCCTGCTTAGAAATTTTATGCAGTTTCCATTGCCTTAGGGTTAGGGTTAGGGTTAGGGTTACAGTTACAGTGAGTGAAACCCAGCTGGGTACTCACACAGTACTATCCAGAAGAGCAGCCTTGACTCCTAAGCAATGGCCACAGGTCAGTGGGTGCTGGTCATCAGTTTCTCCATTAGGTGGCAGCATGCCGGAGCATGCAGAGTAGATCCTCATCTGTAAGGTGATGATGCTAAAAGCTCTCATGTCTGCCTCATGGTGGGATCATGAGGGGCTGAGGAGAAATAAAAGGCAGGTGTTAGGGGTGCAGAAATGGTTGATAGCAGAAGCCTGGGTAAGGATCAAGTCCCCTACCGTGAACTGTTTGCATGGTTTAAATGTGTCCTGTCAGCCTCAGATCTTTTCCCTCAGTTCTTTCTCCTCAGTTCTACCTAAGGGAAATGATCTGATCTGCATGATCCATGGGGCACTAAGTTTGATTCCCAAAGTGTTAATTTGAATTTAGTTGTGTAACCTTGGGGCAGTTGCTGGGTGACCTTGGGAAAGCCCCTGTGCTCTACACTACAGTTTTTTCCTCTCAGCACGGGGGATTAAACCCAGGGCCTTCACACCCAGCTCCCCCCACCTGCCCTGCCCTACCCCTTTTATTTTTTGAGATGGTCTTGCTAAGTTGCTCAGGCCGGCCTTGAACTTGTGACTTCCTACTTCAGCTTCCTCAGTAGTTAGGATTACATGCATGTGACACCATGCCTGGCCATGGCTCTATTTTCTTCTTTATAAAATGGAGGTGAGAGCCTGTTGTGAGGCTTAGAACAATTCTGAAACACAGTAATTGCTCTGTAAATGCTGGATTTGTTCCATTGTTTATTGAGGGCCTTTCACGTTCCTGGTGCTGCACTGGAGCATGACAGTGGACAGAGCAGCAGAATTCCTTTGAGAGAGGGGCTTTCTGTGGAGGAATTGGAGATATGTTTATTAATTATAAGTATCTGCATTTGTGCACTGGGGTAGGGGCCTTCACATACAATGCTGCTTTATTTTACATACTTGGTTTGGACATGAGTCTGTTTTTTGAGGGTTCTACTACTTAATTCCCTTAATTCTACTAAGTAAAGAAATTTTAAGTGCTGGATGTTTATGAAGAGGAAGACAGACACACGCATGCTAAACAAATCCAAGTAAACACAAAACCTTGGGTTGGTTTCCTTTCAAACTCACCCCTCTTCACTGCATGACCTTGAGCAAATTGTATAAATGCCCGGGGTTTCCTCATGTATAGAAAGGTAATAAATACTATCTTGCTCAAAGGGGAGTGTGAGAATTAAACATTGTACTAAATGAGATAATGCCTATAAAGCAGTACGTGGCCTGTATACTGTAAATGCTACGTGTTGTGTGAATGCTGGCTGTGTTTGCATCACTCCTGGTTCTAGAGATTACCAGGCAGTAATTCTGTTCTGTTTTGTTTTGTTTTGTTTTGTTTGTAGGGGTGGTGCTAGAGATCAAACTCAGGACCTTGGCGCTTGCTAGGCAAGTGCTCTACTACTTGAGCTAAATCCCCAACCCCCAGGCAGTAGTTCTAAATGGGAAGTTCCCTGGGCTGGCAAAAGGGGAAATAGCATCACATTCTCCTGTAATGTTCCCTCCATGGATTTTGTTGTTCATGAATATCTTGGAAACAATCTTTTTCAGAGAAAAACAACAGAGGCCTAGACTTTCAGTAGAGCTACCCAAAGATGGAATGGGTTTCTGTGAGAGATAATATGTCCCTCATCAATGGATGTGTCCAAGCTGATCAAGTACTGTAGTCAGTAGGGATGCCATAAAAAGATGAACTTGGAGCTTATGGATTTGAAGATGGCTTCTAGCTCTGTGATTATGGAACATCTGTTGGCCATTAACATTTGATCCATTTGGGTAAGGAAACCCTAGGAGGGGTACCTGGTTGTCTGAGCACCCTGGAATACCCATTTCTGAAGGGCAGCAGGTGACCTCAGGGGGTTTGCTGCCCCATCCACCCAGCCAGGCAGGATAGCTCACTTTCACATTGGCTGTCATATTTTTCTTGTGTGTAGTTACTTCTTGGAGGTAGGTGTGAGGGTTGAGTTGGAGAGAGGTGTACCACTCCTCCATCAGATTGTGTATCCAAAGAGTGGAGGGCACCTGGATATTGGGGCCAGTCTCTGGCTTAAACTCCTGTTCCTGGAGATGAAATAGAGAGAAAAAACTTCAGGGCCAGGTGGCTAGCATGCCTACAAGGGTGTGGCACAGCCAGCTTTCAGTTCTGGTCTCAGTTATGCTTCTGTTTTTTGTTGGCCACTTTGGACTTGCTTATAGGAAGTAAAAAGGCTAAGGCACCAGTGTTTATTCATCTACTCTTTTTTTTTTTTTTTTGGTGCCTGGGATCGAACTCAGGGCCTTGTGCTTGCAAGGCAAGCACTGTAACCACTGAGCTAAATCTCCAGCCCTCATCTACTCTTTTTTTAAAAAAGATAATGATCTTTCTTTGTTTTTATGGTTATATCAGGCAGTTTATTTGCTGAAAAACAACCAAACAAGAAACCACAAAAACACCCACAGAACATTGCCAGAGCATCTGCTGGCCACCAGAGGGAAGAAGAGGTTGGAGATTTAGCTTAGTGGTAGAACACTTTCCTAGCAAGTGCAAGGGCCTGAGTTTGATCCCCAGAAGCCCCCCCAAAACACAACAAAACAAAAAAACAGAGGAAAGAAGAAGAGACATTCCTTTGCTCAAAAGTAGTTGAGATCTTCCATTCCCTCCAGGTGTCTCCTCTGCCCAGGCCTTGTCCTAGGGGCTGAGATAACAGGGCTGAGAGGAAGACACCAGTGGCCCTTCTGCTGCAAGTTACAGTTCAGTGGGGGTAACTGCTTAATTCAACTGAGTAAGGAAATTTTAAATTCTGGATGTTTATGAAGAAGATGATAGACCCTCACATACTGTCTTCATGGTGGTACTTTTCTTGCCCTTCTTGCCCCAGTCCCAGTGGCCCTGGCTTTGACTTGGCAAACCTGGGATCATTCTCAGACCTCCTAGGGTCCGAATTATTTCCTGTGGGGATGTCCGGGTCTCATGAGACCCGAGTGTCAGTGAAATACTGCATGCTGTGGTCAGTTGTGTAGCTCTCTCCTGTTCCTTCTGTCTAGACCCTACGAGGCTGGAGTAGCCCATTATCCTTCATGATCTTCACAGCAGAACAGGAATCTTCTGATTCATAAAGGACAGAAAGCCAGGTGGAACGAGGGGGACCTGAGCTTATGTGTTGCCAGCCTACCCGATCTCTGGGAACATGAGGGGAGAAAAAGGAAAATTCAGTGGTCATAAATGATCTGCTTTCTCAATGACATTTAGACTATGTCTGCATGGGTTTAGACCTGCAGTTTGTTAGTCCCTTGTGCAGGATTCTCTCAATTTCTGGGATCTCAAACTTCATGCATTCTTGTCCCATCCTTACATTTTGCAATAGCATATAGCGTGTTTTTTAAATTGACACACTTAAACTAAATAAACAAGTTAAAATGTTTTTGCATTTTCCTGGGGAAACTGTCCAAAGGGTTCATTAAGCAGAGGGCCACCAGGACCTAAAAGGGTAAGAGCTATGCCTTGAAGTTCCTGGAGTTTTGTGCAATTGTCATTTACAAAGGTTTCATCTTCCTAGGAAGAACAGAGCTTTCTGTGTCCTGTTTTTTTGTTCTTTTTTTTTTAATGGGAACAGATAAAACTACATACTGAAAAATGATAATAGCTTCTGATATATCTCTTCCTCATCTCTACGTATTCTGTTTTCAGCCCTGATCATGGGAAGGTTAACTCACTGTGTGGGCAGGGTGACTTTTCTGATCCAAAAATCATGATTTGTGGTCTGATGAAGGTATTTTATGTATGTATCATGCTGTGGCTATACAGTTCACAAAAGGACTTTTAAGAGTGAGGTCTTGTAAAACTAAAAAAATTCTTCACAAAGAGGTAGGGGGTAACTATCCTAGAATATCCAGAATGTAGGTTCACTGTAAATCAGTGAATATTTCAGAGAAAAAATAAATTAACAAAAGGAAAGCTGCTTGTTAGGGCAGAAACATAATATGATAAGGTAGCTCTGGAAAAAAGTGCCATTATGGTAGATCACACCAACCACAACGAATGCACTGCTTATATAAAAGTGGATCAAGCCACGTGTCTTTCTCTCCCTTGGGGTAACACAGAAGGCAGGGCCACAAAGGGCACTCTGTTCTTTTTTCCAGCTCAGCCCCTTAATCATAGAAGTACTAATTAAGTCTCTCTTTGCTTCCTGCCTCCTTCCACTGGAGCTCCATGAACATCAGATACAATGATAAGATACACGTAAGAATTAGCAATCAGGACTAGGGAAAATGTAAGCAAGTGGAAGAGATCTTATTAAAGAGACTGGGAAGAATATAAAGACACATGTGGCTGGGGATGTCGCTCAGGGGTAGACTGCTTGACTAGCATGTGTGAGGCCTTGAGATCACTCCCCACTCAGTACAGCAAAGTAAGTATGTATTACATAAATCAAAATAAAAAATAAAGACACATCCATTAAAGGTCCATGCTGTTGCTAAGCTTCACTTTTGACTTGGTGATTCCTAGCAGTCAAAACAAAAAGGAAAGAGTAGAGAGGCTGGGGATTTAGCTCAGTGGATAGAGTGCTTGCTTAGCAAGTTCAAGGCCCTGAGTTCGATCCCCAGCACCAAAAAAAAAAAAAAAAAAAAAAGGAAAGGGTTGGTTGATTGGTTGGTTGGTTGGTTGAGGTGTTTTTTTGTTTTAATTTTTAAATTTCTGTTTTGATTTTTGTTTTTCTGTTAGAGAATAAAGCATTTGAGTTAAGGAGCAGGTAAATGTTACCTACTTCTTTCCTTTAAATTACATTTCTTAAGATGAGATCCTTTTCAACTTTATTCTTCATCTTATTAAACCCTCTTCATTTGTGGCCTCTCAGACAGGGCTGATTTCCCTTTTTCAGGTGGCCATGTTATAGATAGTCCTATAACTTCTACTTTGTAAGTCTCACCACAGATGTACATTCGCACTGACTTACATGACTTCTCTACTAGACTGTCCCCCTCATAAGTCTAGGATCACATTGTACTCATGTCTAGCACCATCCTGGCATACTGTAAGCCCTCAGTGAATATTTGTTTGAACAAATGAGTAAGGCCAGAGCAGCCAGGAAGTTTACGTGACTGATTTGGGTAGGGCCTTCACAAGAAACTCAAGGCCCTTTCAAGGGTGCAAACTGTCTCTTGTTCAGAGAATTTGATCTTCGTCTGCAAGCTTATTTTACACACAGCCCTGCAGAAATTGTTGGTAACAGTAACAACTCCAGGGAGTGACTGCTCTAAGCCCAGTCCTTTGTGCACATTGCTAGTAGTCCTCACAGATGGGGGAGACTGAGGTGCATGGGAGGGAAACAGCTTGCCCAAGGTCACATCACTGGTTGGTCACAGTGCAGTCTGTTTGGACAGAGCCTGTGTTCTTTCCTTTCTGCCTGCTGTTTCTGAGCCTGAGCCACAAGTATCTGTGTGAGTTACAGTTCTTATCTCTTGGCAATTAGAGCAGCTCAGCAAGGGTATTTCTGGCCCAGGCTGTGGCTGCTTTCTGACAGCTGCTGCATTCCAGGCCCTCTTGAGTTTGGGGAACTGAAAGCTCACACCTGGGGCTGGCAAAGTTAGTCTTAGAACTCATTTTCGCTGGTCTCTGCACACAGTGAGTGTGTTCATTGCTCTTGTCACACTGTCTCCTGAAGTGTAGGAGCATTAAAGTTGAATATTATTTTCATAAAAGCCACTGGGGAGAAAGGGAGAAGCACAATTCCAGTATCTCAGGGAATAATTGGATTTGCCCAGTGATTGTGGGAAATGACAGCATGCTAAGAAGTACATTTGATGATGCTTTTGATTCCAAATTTTTCAGGCATGTGTTTTTAATTACCTTGTCCTTGTTGTCATTATTTTAATAGAGACCTAATTTTTAGAAAGGGGCCTCATTATTAAATTTTCTTCAGTAAGGTTGGCAAGTAGGATGTTCTCATGGCTCAGTGTTGCCACCTACTGTGTACTGTGTGGATTGTCAGTCTTCAGAGTAGTAGAAGGCAATAAAACATCTTTCAAACTGCAGCAAGGCATAATTTGATCCCTCTGCTTTTCCACAAGGTTGCAAGTCCTCAGGGTAAGCATTATAAGCATCTGTCATCACTGTGTGCTCTAGGAATGTCAAGATACTGGTTGCAGTGACTTCTGGTGATTGAAAAAATGCTAGACAAAAATACCACTTTTCCTTTACTCCTGTGAGAATTAGCCTCCTGAAAAACATGTAATGTTTGCATGTGCATCTGAATAACTGCTACATTTGGGCTCATGTTAGACAGAAGCTGTCCCTGAAGAAAGCAGTTAGGGTGATGTTTGTAAATGTGACAAGGTTTTTGATTCTATCTTTGGCGCACTCTTAAGGATTTGGGCTCATGGCAGTGATTTGGAAAATCAAATAATGTTTATGTCTCCAAAGTTATGATATCAGACTCTACTGGCTGTTTCATATTCTCAAGCTTGTTTCTGTATTTAGAAAGACACCAGAGAACAGCTGTTGGCATTGACGGGCCTTTACCTCCACACCAGAGCAGGACTGACATTCCAGCTTTGTTTGTGGATAGATTTAGATTGAGTCTCATTTCTGTTTCCCTGCAGTGGCTTTGACAAGTCTTATTTGGAAGATGAAGTAGCACAGTTATTGAACTGGCATTCTGTTTTTCCTGGTTTGAATGGTAATAACCACAAAATCACCCATACACATGTGGTACTGACGATTTCACCCACTTTCCCCTTTAATTATTGTTTAGGCATTTAGGGAAAGAAAAATATAAAAAATACAAGTGCTAGTCATAAGTAGACTTTTAGTTGTGTTGTTGTTGGTTTTTTTTTTGTTTTTTTTAAGGCAGGGTCTCACTATGTAGTTCAGGATGGCCTTGAACTCACTACATAACCCAGGCAGACCTCAAACTTGAGGCGATCCTCCTGCTTCAGCCTCCTGAGTGCTGGGATTACAGGAGTGCACCACCATGCCTGTCTGTAAGTAGACTTTTAAAAATACATGCGGAAGCTGGGGATTTAGCTCAGTGATTACAGTGCTTGCCTTGCAAGCACAAGGGCCTGAGTTCGATCCCTGGCACCACAAAAAAAAAAAAATGCGGAAATCAAATTTTCAAAATGTTTTACATGTTGGAGTATTCCCTTTCCTTTACCTTCAATTACTTTATCTACATAAATAAGCTTCATTGATTATATGGACTCGAAAGTTTAATACCCAGGAATGTCAAGAGTAGATACTATTTGTCTATTCATTTATTGCTTTGTCCTGTTCCACAGTGAGTTCTATGCAGCTTATAGAAATGGGATAAAATATGAATAAAAGACAAAGCAATTGGGGCCTGTGAGAGTATTATATTAGGAGATTAAGCCCAAAGAGATGAAGAGAATGAGAATAGCCTGTACTATTGCTGTTAAGCTAAGAAGCCATTTCATTGGACAAGTTGATATAGCCATTTTTATAGCTACTTGGAAGACTTTCTCAGTTTTGGAAAGCTTTGTGTAAACATAGGCCTCTTCATCTTCCTGACATTTCAGCTGAACTTCAAAAATTGCCCTTTTTAACTTCCAACCTCTACCTGATTTATAACTCACTTCCACTTCCTGTGAGCCAAGGAGATGTCAATATGAAAGCATTTTATCAAGCAAGGTTGGTATTTCTCTGGAAATGCCGTAACCTAGGCTGTAGCTGGGCATGTGGGGAGACTGAATGTGGGAAGCTTGTTTTGGAAACCTTTTTGTTATCATAATACTCAGGCCCTTGCAAGTGGCTCCAGAGCATCACACCCAGATGGACTGCAATGATAGGAGGACCAAACAATGAAGTGTTGAAGTGGAACGGGGTGCCTAAGTCTTTGTCTCACAAACTGGAAGGGTGCTTGATAACTACCTTTTTTCCTACCTCTCTTTCTTCTGGGGCCCTGCTGTGGTGGAGGTTATCCTGAAAGAATGCTGCTAGCTAGGCTCCCAGGAAACTGATTCAGAGCATGGAGGTGGCGTGCTCTTTCCTGGATCACAGACAGTAGGCTGGGCAGGGTGCTTTCAGCTTCAAAGTGAGAGATGTGGCTTTGCCCTTGCCAGTCACAACCAACATCTAGAGGCCCACAGTGAGGAGAGCCACTCTCCCTGTCTACCCAGTAAAGAGTCGCAGGACAGTGAGGTACCATTAATTACATCTCCTGTCCATTCACCTGAGTAGAGCTTACCATAATTAACTGCCTTTGTAATTTCTGCACTTGGACTTTGACTACACATGTCCAATTGATGTGTCCAACATACACTTCTTGGTGAATTTTAAACCCTACCTTCCCCTTTGATTTGTTCTTCCCAAGCCTTAATCATCTCAGGAAATAGCACTGGTATCCATTTAGTTGCTCACACTCAAAACCTAGATGACTGTGTTTTTTCTTTATCCCAGTCATAAATCCCATCAGTAAGTTCTCTTGGCTCTATCACCAGGATATTTTGCAAAGCTGTGTCCTTGTCAACATTTTCATGTTGCCATCTTGGCCAGTCCTCATTTTAGTCTCACCTCTACTGCTGCAGGGGTCTGGTTACCAGCCTCCCTCCTTTTCCCCACTTCTTGTCAATGGCATTGTTAGTGGCACTGCAGTCAGACTGGTTTGCATACTGGATCCTCCACTTACTGACTGAGATGAGCAAGTTCCCTACTCTCTGTGCCTGGGTTTTGTCATCTGTAAGCTTGGCAAAATAACAGTACTCATGTAAACAAGTTTTAATGAGGACTAAAGGTGGTCATACATATAAATGTCTTAGGACTGTTCAGAGCACATAGTTAAACACTGAATAAATACTAGGTTTTATTTATTGTTCCTAATCCCAAGAAATAGTTTTAAGAAGAAAATCAGATTATGCCTCTACTTTCCTTTAAACCCATCCATAGCTTCCTATTGACTCTGAAAGAGAATCCAAATTCCCACAAGGTATTACAGTGCCTTTAGGTAACCTCCACTATCCTGCCAGGAACACCCTTAGTTTATTCCTACCTGTTCTAGCACCTGGCATGTTCCTCTCCATATCTGGGCTAAAATGGCACAGCTTAGATATCCCTGAATCCCATTAAGGGCTGCAGGCCAGCCTGGATTTCATAGCAAGACCCTGTGTGAACATCCCTCTCCTTGAAAGAAAGGGGTGGGGGAAGAGAGGGAAAGAAATAAGCAGTGATACTGTTATGTGTGGGTTAGGACATATATTAGCTGAACCACCAGAGTTACTTGTTAAGGTGTAGATTCCTGGGCTTACGCTAGATTTTTGGCATTTGACTCTCTGGGGGTGGTGCCCTAAATCTGCATTTTTAACTCAAGCTAATTTTGATTAAAATGGAAGATGAAGATAATTTGTCATACGTATGTTCTAGCTAGTTAGGTATTTTGTGATATGGTTTTGTTCACTGATTTTTAAAAATAATCTGTAACGTTATATATTTAATTTTTATTCATTTTATCAAGACTCATTTGAGTGTGTTTTGGTCTCCAATCGTGGAGCAGGTAGGCGTTTTCCCCATGGTACTGACCCTTGGGCCCTGTGTCTCTGTGCTTCCTCCCACCTCTACACACACCTTGGCTTCCTTGGTCATTATGTTCAGTGTTTCCAGCTTAGGTAAGGTAGCGGGCCGCATTTCTGTCCCCGAATTAGCTTTCAAGTGGGCAGACCTTTGGTTACATTTGATCCTGCTAGTTTTAAAATTGAGGTTTGTTTTTGTTATTTCCTCCTAGAAACAATCCTGAAATAATCCTAGCCCTTAATGTTTCTGCTTTCCTCTCCTCTGTTCACTCTCTAAACAAAGGCTCCATGTTTTAATAGACACAATAACAGTAAAATTAGCTTGATTAGACTCTAGGTGGATTTAAAATGTAACTTAATGGAACTCTGTCTGGCTTGGAAGTCATGTGTCTCATTTTGAGCACAGAATGTGAGTTTTTGTAGTGCTTGGCAGGGGATTATATGATTATTGAATTAAAGGGCCCAAATAATACAAGCATCCCTTATCTTTAGACTCTACCCTCGTATTTTTTGCCTATTGTCATTTGAGAAACCTGGGCCCCTCAGTTTGGAGTTTCATTCACCTGGTTTCTGTCCTTGAGTTGAAGAGTTCCTGAGTTACACTGCAAGAGAAGGTCAGCATAGTTATTCTTTCCCAACTTTGCTTCCTCTTCAGGCCTGTGAGTCCTTCAGAGAGAGCTTGAAATCTAAGGCACATTGTAGTTTAACAGCACTGTGCCAAAAACCCTACAACTAGCCAGCTCTCTTTTCCCCTAAAAGTCCTAGCATTGTACTCTCATTAAAGAATATCTTACACTGGATCCGTGCTGTTCACTTTGTCCAAGTGCTTTTATCCTTCCCCACAAAGGGAAGTAGACACTCTATTAGGTTATTTACCAAGGGAAACTGAGTCACAGATCATCCAACCAGTTATTAGTAGAGCCCAGTATAATTTACAACTTCCTCTTATTCAGTTGATCTTTCACTATGTGCTTGGTGGCACTGCCAGGTCTGGAAAAAACTGTCTGAATGGTTTTTGGTCTTTTGGACCAAGCCGATCTGCCTTATGTGCTCTTCAGTTTTTTAAGAACACAGAGTATTTGGAGAGGGTTTTTGGAGTAGGGACAGATCCGTTAACGAATGGTCATGGCTGTTTCATTTTGAAACCTTTGTCTAAGCTTCTGAGCATTATTGTACGTGCAGCCCAGGAGGTAAATGTAAAAATAATTTTCTTGCCAGTTTTTCCTGCTTGGTATCCTAGCGACGATGGACTGTCTGTCCTTGGGTGTTGGGGCACCAACAGGGGCAGTCAGAGCTTGCACAGGGAAGAGACATGAAGGGCAAAGTCAGAGTCACTTTTTTAAAGTCAAGGCACAATTTCTTTTTAGTTTTATCATTTGGAGAATTTTTAACCCATTATTTTAAAACACCTTACGTTCTCATCACCAAAGTAATATATGTTTACTGTCAGATAATTTGGCAAAACCAGAAAATCCCAAGGAAGAAAATAAATCAACTCTTAAGTCCACATTGTTATTAACACACTAGCAGATATCCTTCTAGTTGTCTGATTATTGAAGTTTCATGTAGTGTTTCAATTTGGAGTCAGAGTGTAAGGTAAAAATGTATCATAAAGTCAAATGTTCCCTAAATCACCATGGACAGTGATTTTTATGCTCACTGAAGTTTGAAAATCATTTAGCCAGATTTAAGGAAAGAACAACTGAAAAATCTATGTGCAATGAAAAGCCTGGGGGTCAAAAGTGTTTTCCCTTTATGATTACTATCAAATTCCTACTGGTGAGTGGGTGGTGGTAAAGAATTGAACTGTGTTCCTGCTTGCCTGTAAGATTTATTCCATTCTGGTTTTTTGTTTGGTGGGTACCAAACCCAGGGCCTTGTGCATGCTAGGCAAGTGCTCTACCTCTGAGCTATATCCCCGGCCCCTTTCTCTTTCAATATTAAGGTTTTATAGCTTTAATATGGGTTAATAGGTTTTCTTGTGAGGATGACATGGCACAGTGGCAACATGTTTGCTTCAGGGAATAGGTACTGAGTCAAACAGTAAGAAAGGTACATACCACTCCCTTACTGTTGTTCCCCTAAACCACACACACACCGGCTCTTTTTTTTTTTTATAATTTTTTGTTCTACAGTAAATATTTTATATGTGTCATTTTTAAAGTTGTACGTTCCTTTGTAATGACATACCACAGTTTAACCAATTTCCCATTATACAGTATGTCATATTGTGTGTATTATGAAAATGTGAAATTAACATCCTTATGGATAAATCTTTGTACCCACTCACAATTATGTATTATGGATAAATATTTAGATGCAGAATTGATGGTTCATAGGGTGCAAGTGCTTTCTTTGTGTGTGTAGTGTTGGGGGTTGAACCTATGCTAGGTAAGCACTCTACTCCTGAGCTACATTTCAGTCCTTTTTAAAATTTTATTTTGAGATAGGGTCTTGCCGAATTGCCTAAATTGACTTTTGGTCTTCCTGCCTCAGCCTCTCCAGTTGCCACTGCACCCAGCTGTATATGAGCTTTTTTTTTTTTTATTTTGATATGAGCGTTTTTAAGGTTTCTAATTCATATTGCCAAATTGTCCCCAGAAATATCTTATGCTTCCTTTAAAGTGTCTGTTGTCACCGGGCATGGTGGCACACACCTATAATCCCAGCACTTGGGAGGCTGATTGCTGTGAGTCTCAGGCCAGCCCAGGTTACATAGTGAGTTCAAGGCCAGCCTGAATTACAGAGTGAGACCCTGTCTCAAAAAATCTTTCAAAAAAGTGTCTATTGTCTATTACTGAAATTTATCATTGAAAAATGTCTTCCACAGCATGCCTTTTTGTGTGTATATGTGTGTGCGTGTGTGCGGGTGACCCAGGGCTTCTGTTCCATTACCTGGCCAGCTTGTCTGGGAAGGAATAAACAAAATGAGTCTAGGGATATGTGCTGGTGGCTAGGTTCCTGTGGGAAGGCAAGACAGACAGCAGAGTGGTGAGCTTGGAGGTCATTTCTTTACTTCTGCCCCTGAGCTATCTTCAGCAACATCTAAAGACAGCATATTACTTAATACTTGAGGGATGTATGCAATTTTAAAAAAGCATATTCAGTATATTTAAAAAATAACTGCGTGTCTTCTCTCATGGAAGTACAGAATGGGATGTGGTGGTGCATGCTTATAATTACAGCACTCAGAAGGCTGAGGCAAAAGGATCATGAGTTTGAGCCCACCCTGGGCAATTTAGTGAGATGTTCGTCTCAAGATAAAAAAATATAAAAAAAAGAGTGGGGGATGTAACTCACTGTGAAGCCCCTGGGTTCAATCCCCAGGACCCTCCCCCCAAAAAAAAACTCCCTACAAAATAGGAATGATATTTGTGTATTTAGCCAAAAGGGGTTACAAGTATGGAGAAACAGTGCCCTAATGCAACCTCTCATTTTATATAGAACTCTGAAAGCAGAGTGTAAAAGGAATTTCTGTAGGGCTACAAAAAAAACTGATGGTGGAATTGGAGCCAGAAGTGGAGGTTCCTGCCTCCCTGTTCAGTGCTCTTCCATTGCAATGAGACAGCCATAGGTTGGGGGGCATAAGACCCATAAGGGTCTCTGGACACATAGCCAGCGTGTCTTTCAGCTGTCGAGCTGTCTGTTCTTTCTGGGCAAAAGCCTCGGTGTCCCTGGCATGGCCACCTGCGTCTGCTTAATCATCTTCATTTGTGGACAGGAGCAAGTTTGTACTTCAGTAACCAGTGTCTTTGCTTGAACAACTTTCATCTTCATGCCTTAGCAGCTCAAGTGTCCCTTCCTCAGGGAAACCTGTCCAGATTGCCAAGACAGTTAGGCTTCTCTTGCATTCTTGTGGCACCTTTTACCTTTAGTGCTCCTGTAACCATTGCGATTGCCTTGTTCTGTGTTTTTTAATCTCCCTCCTTCCATTGCAGGGGCTGTGAGCACCCAAACTTTATCTTCTGTTTCTCCCGGCATATATTGAACCTTATTTATGTTTGAATATTTGAATATTTGGATGAGTGCTAATGAATAATTAGAAGTGTGTGTGCAGGCTGCTGGGTGTTGCTGCTTCTGGTTGCCTGCATTATTAGGAGAGCGGTCCCTTATTGCCAAGGGCACTGAAAGAAGAAAGAAAGACTGCTTAGTTGAGATGACTGGTGTGGAGACAAGCTACAGGGTATGGTCTACTACTACTTTGGGTGACTCACAGTGGCCTTTCAGGGTATGCGGTCAGCAACCACATCCAATCAAACCATCTTTCCTGGCTTGTCATAATCAGCCCCGACAATTCAGCAGTTTTTTTTTTTTTTTTTTTTTAAATAGGGTCCTTCTTGTATCACTCTGGGGAAGAGAATTCAAGGTCAGGGCTCTTGGAAGGCTCCTTGGGCGCTGAGGACAGCAAACCGGGTCGCCTGCAGCCTGGTCTTCACCTTAGATGGGTACTTGGGGCAAGGGCTCTTAGGTCTGCTGATGGCTGGCCAGGCGCCAAAGCGGCGCCGCTCCGAGGCCGCAGGTCCTGCCCCCTCTGCGGGTTTCCCTCCCCTCCTCCATTGCTCAGCCGCCTGCAGCATCCTCTGCAAGGAAAGGAATGTGCCGTGCCGGGACGCGCCGTCCTGGCCGAGCGGCAGCGCCCGTGGTGCTCTCCGGACTGCCAGGGTCCGCCGTCTGGCGCTGCGCCACGTGCCTGGGTCGGTGCTGATGTCAAATGGGTGTGGGCTCTTCGGCAAGGGCCCGGCGAGGACGCGGAGGGCGCGCGATGCGCTGCGCGCGCGTGGAGGCCCCGGCACACTCTGTCTCCCGGCGCTGTTGACCGGTGGCTGGACCGGGTTCGCGGAGCAGTCGCATGGAGCCGCGGCGGTGCTGGCCCGGGGATGCGTGCTCCGCCGCCTTGGGGGGCTGGCGGGAGCCCCCGAGGGGGGCCTGCAGGTGTGTGCACGCGCCATAACTTTCGGGGGTCTGCGGGCTAGAGGGGCGACAGGACGTGGGGCGCACGGGCTGAGTCCGGGGGTGCTTTGTGTCTGGGTGTGGTGTGACGGGAGCCGGTTCACCTGGGCCGAACATTGGCATGGGAGCCGCAGCTCGCCCTGGAGTTTCTGCGAGAGAATTCATTGAGCCGGCGCCGGGTTTCGGGTTACTCATCGGGAAGGGCGCCGAGGGAGCTGCCTTGTTGTTTTAAGAATCGGGTCTCCAAGTACAGCCTTCGTTCATGGTAACAGGATTCTCTCAGTAGACAGCGTGGCTTACCGAAATTGGCTGTGGTTGATGACCCAAGGCCCCGGAGGCGTGCGGGCTGCTGAGACAACGGGGCAGGCGTTGGCGGCGGGTGGGGGTCGAGAGGTGGGTACAAGTGACTGCGCTGCGCGTCCTGCTCCGGATGCAGGGTGCCTGCTCACCTCTTTCTTGTGGTGCCTCTCCACTAACACTTGCCTAAGCCTCCAAAGAGGAGGTAAGGGGTCAGCTTCTCGCCTTTGACAGCTCTGATTGAGACACACCTTCCTGGAGGAATGCAGAGGCTTTGTTCCAGGCGTCTGTCCCAGCCTGGAGCCCTGAAGCCCACAGGCTTGGGGCCGGGCTCCCATGCCATTACTCATCCCTTATGGCAGTGCCAGGCGAGCCCCTGAGTAGGCAAGTTAATTATGAATGTGTCTAGGCTGGAGAGAGAATCTAGAAATGAGATTGGTAGGTTACACGTCCCCTCCCCTTTCTCTGCTGCTAGGCTTGTAAACCCAAGGGATTGCAGTCGGTTTCCCGACGATTCAGGCATTGCTCCACCCTACCCCCTTCCACACTCCTGTGGAAGGGATCCCCCTTTCTCTGTTGATAGGACGGCCCAGGCTACGTGGAGAAGGCAGAAAGGGAGTATCCCTCAGTTATCATCCTCTTTGGAACAGTCTGTACCTTTCTGTCTTTGCCTCATGAAACCAGCCTCACTCCCATCCCTGTCTTAGGGCAGCTTCCTGATGAAGCTTTCAGACCAGATGTTTGAGAGCTGAATCCTCTTAGCTGGCAGAATCAGGTTCTGAAAAATGCTACCCTTGCCAGCCCTAATGCCCTAAGACATTTGCACACACTCCACAGGTGTCCTGTGGTGTATTTTCAGGACCCCATCTGTGAGACTGTGGGCTTCAGCAGGGGGAGCACCTGACCTGTCTCTCCAAGGGTCTCCAACAGAGCGAAAGTGGAGGTCCTGGCAGGGAATTGTGAGGGGTGAGTGGAGCTCCTCCCTCGAGTAATTTTGGTTGTGCCTGCCTCCTCTGGACTGGGAGGTGGTGTTGATACCAGAAAGCACTAGGTGTGATGTGTGTGCTGGTGTCCTTCTGGGTGGGCTCTGAAGAGTAGAAGTGGGAGGGCTCAGGCATTAAAAGGAGGGTGTGGGAGAGGCTGGGCCCTGGGGATGAATGGGGGCTGGTTGGAGGCAGCCTGGGGAGAGGTGTTAAACTCAGCCTTCTTGGTAGCATTGTGCAAGTGTGATGAGCAGACGAGTACGCCTTGGAAGTTCACAGTTTTGGGAGCACAAGGGTCATGGGATGTGGCAAGGAGTGGGCTTCTGGGGGGCCAAGTATAGGGAGGGAGCATTCAGCTGAGTGTGGTCTGTGCATCAGGTCTGAGGTGAGCTGGCACAGGGTACTGTGCTTCCCCACATCCCTCGCCCCAGTTTTTTGTTCACTTACTCAGTAGTTGGCTTGCTGGGTTCATCTGCCTGCCTGCCTGCCCTGATCTGCATCCATGGCCTGAGCTGCTCAGATGGCTGCCCAGAGACAGAGTCCCATCCCAGCTTTCCAGGGAATAAACCAATGAAGGAAGGCTTGGCTTCATAGAGACAGCTGTCCTTGATGCTCTGGGCAACTGAGGAATTGGTGGTACCTGTTTCTGCACCTGGGTTTATGGTATACACACTCATAGTACCCTTCTCTCAATACACAGGGAAGTTCTGACTTTTAGGGTGCTGCCTTCTCCAGCCATGCCCTGAGTTGCTAGTACTCTGCGTGAATTGAGGGTTTGGAGGTGGCCCTGGTTAGGAATAAGCTTTTCTCTACTATGTGAAATCTAAAGTCACTCACCTTCTGGTCTGGTGACCGTGGCTGGAAATTGATTGATAACAGGCTAGCTACTGCCTGGGAAAGCTACCTAAGGTGATTCTATAAAGAGGAGGTAAGTAATAGTGGCTCTTGGACATGGTGAGTTGATTCTATAAAGAGGAGATGAGTAGTGGCCCTTGGACACTGTGAGTTGAGCAAGAGGGCAGTGATCAGGGAGTCTGTGGGATTGTGGGATGAGGGCATCAGTGTCACTATGGGTTGTGGGTTCAGAGACTGAATAGGGCTGATTGGAATTCTTCTGTGTGTCTTGTGCCTAATGTCTGCCCTGCCCAGCGTTCGGCATCAGCTGAAGCCTCTATCCTGGCCCCAGCAGCCTGGGAAAGCAGTAGTCTGACTCTGTGCCAGCTCATTCACCTGGCTTCTCTCCAAAATGGCACTGGGTTGAATGGTGGTGCTTATTGTGTTCCTCAGTATCTTGACTGTGGGGTGCTCTGAAAGGTTTGTTCTAAATCAGATAAGATCAGGAGAAGTAGAATAAAGATCCTGGTGGCCCTTGCAGTCTTGGTTTGCAAAAGCACTGCATTCCTCCCTGGGGTCTGTATCGTGTCCGTGTCTGGTGAAAGGAAAAAGAGGCCAGTTTCTAGGTTTATGCTCCATGGGTATGCAGGAACAGTGGGGAGAGAATTTAATAGAGGCAGATAATGTGTGGAATTTTCTCTGCAGACTGGAACTCAAACTCTGTCTGTGCTACTTACTAGCTTTGTATCCTTGGGCCTTTTTGCCTGTCAAATGGGGGTAAGGATACTTTCCTCTTTCCCTCCCACCCCCTTGCATAATTGTGAAGATTATATGAAATGTTTGTAAAGGCTTTATCATTATGCTTACCAATTGATGACTCTTACTTTTAATTAATTAAGGTAGCTACAGGGGCCTTGGATCATAGCTGAGGTAGTGGTTTTATTATGTAGAAAACAAGAATATCAGAAATGTCACTTTGTGATGCCATGAGAGACCATGCCCAAGACTCCGAGGGTCTTATGTGACAACTGCCCTGGAAGGCTTCGACTTTCACGTCAAACCTGGTTTCCAGCCACCTCTATTCAAAGGGCCCTGGAGGTCAAAGAGCCTTGGAGGCCCGTGGCTCCCTACCTGCAGGTGCACAGCACCACTGAAAGGGAAGGATAGCATGCTCTAACTCCTGCTGCAACCAGGATTATGGAATGTTACTCCTAAGACCCACCAGGCCCCTGTCACTTCTTAGTTGCATGACTCTGGGCAAGTCTTTTTATTTCTTTGAGGCAGTATCCTGTGAGACTCATAAAACTGCTTCACAAGTTGTTCTTGTGCTCAAATGGGATAATGTGTGCAAATGGTAACGTGGCATAACAGATTATTGATAGCTTACTAGGTACCAGACATTCTTATGAGTCCATTTGTATGTTGTCTTCTTGGGCTGTCACAACAATTTATGATGCTGGTAATTATTGTCCACACTTTATGGATGAAGAAATTCAGCTGTTAAGAATTATGATTTTTATTGTTGGGTAGCTGACCCTCCGTTGGAAGGCTTGCACCTGAGGGCTTCTTGTCTCCCATAGTTGAAATAAATGGAAATTTCTACAAATACGTTTGTATAGCCCCCCCCGCTTTTCCTATTGACCTATTCTGATGTCCTAGGCTAAATGTGGACATTTTTGTAAACTGGATAAAAGAGGATCTTTTTGGTCAACTTGTTCTCTTGGGGCCCCATTTTGCCCCATCATCTGTACACTATGTGGAGTTTATGGGCACAGCATCTTTGTAGTTGCATCTTTGACTGGCTCTTTCCTGGCATATAAGCATCTTGCACTCGCTTTGCCTAGTGATGCCTTTTCAGAGAGAGGTTGCAAGTTTGAGTTGACCTTAGGCAGGGCAAATGTTTGGTCTAGAGCCAACTCTTAGGCTCAGAGTTTTCAACCATCTTTCTGATACTTTGGTTAGCTGTTTTGCTTTCTTCCTTCTGCTGCACATAATCTGCCAGTGTGCACTGAGGTCTGGAGTTTCCAGTGTGTTAGAAAAAAAAATTAAAAAGGAAGAAACAAAACACCCTGTGAAAATACGGGCTCACAGCTGGCAGTGTTTCAAACACGGGTGGTGCTCATTAACAGAGAGTTATGATCACAGTCCTAAATTTGTTCTCTTTACTCTTGTAGCTTGCTTATAAGGTGAGAAAAAGGCTTCAGCCTTGTGGGTTATTCTTCCTTTTAATGACAACAGTAGCATTTATGAAGGTGTGACATGAAGGGAATACAGGTCTGACTTGGAATAGAAAGTAAAAGCAACTGGTGGCTCCAGGCCTGCTCAGGAGGTTCCAGAGCTCCTGTTACAGAGAATTTCCACAGCATGGTTCTGGGTCCCCTGCCACCTGATGATGTCATCTGAGCAGGTATAGTCCCTCTCATTTTACAGGAAAGTGGAGTGACTTGCCTGAGGTCAGGTAGCCAGATATGGATGGGCAGAGACTGGACTCCAGGTCTCTGACTTTCTGACTCAGAGGCAGGTGGTTTTGTTTGTCCTTGTAATAATTTTAATAATTTTTTCCTTGGGTATACATTGGGGAAAAATTTAAATACTACAAAAGAAGATAGAAGGAGAGAATTGTGGATTAAGTACCAAAGACAATCAGTGTTTACGTGTTGATGAATTTCCAAAAACTTTTTTTAAACCTTTTTTTTTTAAAGGAAGTAAGAATATTAGTTTTTGTCTGGGAAGATTAGCTTGGTATTTATACATATCTGGGCATATCTGGTTTTCTGACTTGGAGCTGGTACTCTTCCTGTATGCTGTGTTTCCCTACAAATTCAGCTCTTTATTTTATGTGAGGTAGGGTACTAGGGACTGTGGGAGAGAAAGATGAGCCAGATGTACCTTTCAGAGTTTAAAATTAAGGAAAGATATATATGTGTGCTTAATCAGTTTTAGTAGAGGGATACTAGTAGCAACAAATGTCCGTTGTATCCAGCTATCCAGTACACACACTCTTTCTTTCTCTCATTAAAATAAAAGTAAGTAATTCTAATTATGGTTGACCCTCATTATCTGTGAGTTTCTTATCTGTGGAATCAACCAACTACATACTGAAAATATTTGGGAAAAAACCCTTTCATCTGGACATGTACAGATTATTTTCTTGTTACTAGCTCCTAAACAATACCCTATAACAACTACTTACATAGCATTTACATTACAGTAGGTGTTTTAAGTAGAGACCATTTAAAGTTTTCAGGAGAGTGAGTGAACGTTATATATAAGTGGTAGGCCATTTTTATAAAGGACTTGAACATTTGCAGATTTTGGTACCTGAGAAGGACCTGGAACCAAAGGTGCTGAGGGATAACTGTACTATACTGAGTGGTATTGTTGTCTTTACTTATTTATTTAGGTACTAGGGATTCAACCCAGAGCCTTTGCATTGAACTACAGTCTCAACCCTTTTTGTGTTTTATTTTGAGACAGGGTCTTGCTAAATTGCCTAGGCTAGTCTCAAATTTGTAATCCTCCTGCCTCGTCCTCCCAGGCCACTGACATTTTAGGCATGCACCACCATTTACAGCTCTTAAAAAAAACCCTACGTGGATTCTTTTGCTTATTTGGACTGCTTAATAATCTCATAATATTTGAATTGGAGGAAAGGTCTGTCTAGACCATCATCTTTATTTTCTCACTGGGGAAACTGAGTCTCAGGGAAAAGAAGTGACCTTGGCACACAGAATAGTTTTTAATTGAGCCAGGCCCAGAACTGAGGCTTTTTAACACCAGTTTTCCATGTTGTGAAATGATAAGAAGTAATAGATAGGGAAGAGTTTTTATATTTTAATTGTTTTATACATTAGCATATTTTCATGTGTATTTGAAGAAAAATATGACTAGAACGTTAAAATCATCATTGGGCAGTTATTATTACCTAGGAAGTGGCTAGGGCTAGAGTCTTTATGGTCTATTTAAGGAAAAAAAATGAAAGTTCAAGTTAGGGATGAGGCAGCATGTGGGTGATGAGTGGTTAACATTTACAGCAACTTGTACTGTCCCAGAATGCATTGACTTGTCTGGACAGCTTTAATACTGTAGAGGCAGGAAGAAGGGAGCCAGCCCTCAGTGAAGACAGACTACTTAGTGGGCATCTTGCTTGTGAATGTCAGTAGGCAGAGAAGTCAACTAAGCTCAAGGTCACAGAGTCACAGGTCACAGAAGATCTTGGAATTTAACCTAGGGTCACAGGTCACAAGGTCACAGAGGATTTTGGCAAGTTGGGGTTCAGGGCCCATCTTGTACTCCTTCAGTTATCCCTTATAGCCAGCCACCTGTTGTATTCTGTGAGGATTGTGGCCCAGGGACCCTATCTGTTTCTTTCCTGTGGGCCCTGATTCCTTTTGGGATCTGACATCTGTTTAGGTACCAGGTTCAAATGGAAATGAATATGGCTTGGTTGCTAAGGTGCCATCATAGCCTGCTAATTTAAGGTTTGAATTTGATAGAATTTGAAAGAGTTGTGGTATTTATCAACTCTGACTCATGCTGTTAAGTGATAGAACCCTTATCCTGCTGTCATTTGACTTCTGTTCTCATTGTGTTGACGTCATGTGGATTGTGAACTTCAGGAAGGAGACTGCCTGTCAGTCTCCCTAAAGGGCAATTACTGGGTGAGTTTTGGGATTGAGTCATCTGTCTATACTTTCGAAATTTGGAGAATCAACTTCCAGAGTTTGGAGAATCCTAAAGCAATGATGTGGAGGTCAAGATGTGGGCTGTTTCTAAGTCAGCTGAAGAAACCCAGAGCTGTAGGTTATATAGAGAGAAATGGTTTTCAGGCCCTCCTTTAGGAGATTTGGCCAGAACATGCGGTCTAAGCTTTGGGTCTTGCCTAAACCAGCCAAGAAAGTTCCCAGTGATTTAGGACCACATGAAGCATAGAGTCATTGTGTAGCTGCTGTGCATTAGCTGCTTTGACAGTGGCATAGGCCAAATGGCAACCCTCAATGGGGTACAGGTTTTGTGTGACTATATTCCTTAGATGGTAAAGAGGCTTTCAGATGTGGTCAAAGAAGGGGATATAGGGGTAGAGGGGAAGTCGAAAGAATCAAGATTCAATATGTACATGTATCAACTTTCCATGATGAATTCGTGTTATTTATTGCAAAGATGTACTAATAAAACAATTTTTAAAAACACGATTAAGGGAAAGGAAGATGTGATTAATGGGAAGGGGTTAGGATGGGAGGTTATCCTGGATTATCTGGGTGGGCCCATGTAGTCAGAAGGGCCAATATACGAGAAGGTAATGTGCCAAGGGTAGCAGAGGTTGGAGGAATTTGGGGCCAGGAATCAGGGAATGTGCTGCCCATTAGAAGCTGGAAAAGGCAAGGAATGGGTTTTGCCCTAGGCCAGTGGTGCTGAACCTATGGCACATGTGTTGTTTTTCTTGAAAGACGAAAGGTATTAATGTGTGAGTTGTTTCCTCTAAACTAAACCTTCAGTATTCAGGTTTAATTGCAGTGTTGGCACTTTGCAATAAATAAGTGGATTTTGGGTTGTAGTTTGGGCACTCGGATCTAGAAGGTTTGCCATCACTGCTGTAGGCCTATCAGCTCTAACGTAGTTCTGATGCTTTGATTTTAGCCCAGCAAAACTAATTTTGGACTTCTGACCTCAAGAACCATGAGATGATAATTGTGTATATGTGTGCGTCTGTGTGTGTGTATGTGTGTGTGTGTGTGTGTGCATGTGTATATTTTAGTTCCAGTCTCTTTTATATAGTACCTTTACATGTATTTTTATCTATAAACAATATACAGGCTTGTATAAATAATATACAAGTGAGAAAAAAATGTATTCCTATTCTTTTCAAAACTAATATTTCTTTTTGATCTTTTCTTGTTGATGCATACACATATATTCAGCTTAAATGCTATATAGTGGTCATTGGATAAATATATCAAATTATATTTATCAGTTTCTCTATTCATAGACACCCAAGTTGTTTCCTTTCACTACTACAAATAAGCATTGTTTGACATTCTTACAATAAACACCCTTTCTTGTTTCCTTGTGTTCCAAGATAGATACCTTTTTTACCTCTATTTTGCACACTCTTCATCCTATGACATTTAACACAATTTGTAACAAATTTATTCATTTTACTTGTTTTTTATTTATTTATTTTTGATGAAACTTAAGATTGAATTCAGGGCTCTCGCACGGAGCTATACCCCAGCCCTTTTTATATTTTATTTTTAGACAGGGTCTAAGTGGCCCAGGCTGGGCTTAAACTTGTGATCCTCCTGTGTTACCCTTCTAGAGTGCTGGGATAACAGGCATGCAACTGCCATGCTGGGCTCTTATTGTTTATGTATTTATTTTACTTTTGTTTACTTTTAAAAATAGCTATCTCTACTACGTTGGGTTGTTTTAAATCACTAAATTTGTGGTAATTTACTACAACACAATTGGAAACTTAATATACTGAGTGTAGAACAGTGAAGATAGCACTGTCCCTACCTTCAGTTTATTTAGGAAGAGAGGCAAGAACATGGCCAATTTGATAATAGAGGTGAGGCCTCAATAAGGCTATAAATCAAGATTCTGTGGGACCTAATCCAGGATGACCCCCCCAGGTACCACTGAGGGACAGATTGGAAGAAGGGGGTAAGAAAGAGCATGTTCAAAGTCATCTCAATATGACTGAAAACTAAGTAGAAACTGGCAGGGGAGAAAGCTCGTTCCATCTAAGTTGGGGCAGGCCTCCCTAATCTTTTCTTTTGACTAAAGCCTTTCAGGCCTAACATGAGTAGGGAGATAGCATGGGAAAGTCCTGCTGCTTCCCCCTTGTGGTTGTATGAAAATAACAGGGTTGCATGCATTGTGCACTCACTCAGCAACCCAACCCCCACGGCGGAGGGGATAGAACTCAGAAACCACTGAGCTATGTTCCCAGCCCTCTTTTTATTTTATTGTGATCCTCCTGCCTCAGCATCATGCTGGGCACTGTGTTCCTCTTTGACATTTAAAAAAAAAAAACAACTTCCTCTTTTTTACAACAAACACCTGAGTTGGGGATGGTCATTTCTTCAACTTGCAATTGTGAGAAATAAAACTTGGGGAAGTATGAGCCTAGTGTCATCGTATAGTTTGTAAGTAGTGGAACTGAGATTTAAACTCGGGTCTTCAGCCTTTAGGCCTCAGAGCTTGAGGTCCGAGGTTGCTTCTGTCATGCAAAGATCAAGCGGCTGGAAATCAGACCTAATTCTAGCCCTGTGTGTGCTTCCTGTTAGACTTAGATCAGGCAACCCTACTCTCCAACCTCGGTTTCCCTGTCTGTAAATGGGGGTAGGAAGCCTACCTGCTTGAGACATGTTGTGAGTATGAAGGAAATCCTGAAGGACGTATGCTTCTCTGTGAACTGTAGGGCACTCCTTTTCACCAGAGCCTCATGTACCTCCAGAGAGGACCTTGGTAAGGGCCTCTAATCTCTTGCTGTGAAGTTATCCTTGAGGGTCACTGAGGAGGGTTGGAGAATTTGACCACCATGGATCATTGAGGTACCCACACAGAACTAGTGTATTTACACCTGTAGGTAGTAGCAAAAACCATGAAGTTGTATGTCTTGGGAGTGGGAATGGGTGGAGGAGTCCACAAAAGGGAAGTGTGGTCTGCACAGTGTTCTCAGCAAAGGTGCTAATGCTGGAGATTTTTGAGGTAAAGACCTTTCCTGACTTGGGGCAAGGTGTTTAGTGTTAGCCTTGCCATTTACTCTCTGTATGATTTAACACAGGTTGTTGAATTTTGGAGTCTCAATTTCTATATATATACAATAGGTCTAATGAGTCCTACTTTGTAAAATATGTGGACTTGACCTGTCTAGTTCCTGGAATATAGTATTATTGGACATTCAGTAGATAGTGGTTGACTCTATATCTGGTAGTTCTGTATTTCTCAGGTTTAGTCCAATAAATTCCAATTCTTTGCAAGATCCCACATTTCTCGTTTGCCTGTTAGAGTCACATAGGCATGTTGTAATTTAACATGAAGGAGGGTCTGGAGCATTGAATGAGTGCTCCATGAACTCTTGAGGGAGAAAGCCCCTGTCCTTCCTGGGGAGGTGGTAATGAGTGGTTTTTGGGTGGCTGCAGCATGCTGGGCCATTTAGGAAGGGAGAGTACTAGATTGAGCGGCACTGTTTTGCTTTCTGGGAATAATGGCTGTGCAGATGATGTAGATTTATGGTGCTGTGGTATGTCAGAGAGCAGACTTTCTTTTTTCATCCCCCCCCCGCTTTTTTTCCTTGTAAATGTTTTTTGGTTATTCTTACTTTAGAATATTTGGGAAAATACTCGACAAGAAGAAAATAGAAACATTTACTTACACACCCAGAGTAGTGTCTTGGTGTAATGCCATCCATTCTTTCTTGAAATGCACATATATATTTTTTGGCAGAGTATGCAGTTTAGTACACCTTATTCACGTATTATATACACTCGTAGATTGTTGCATATTTCTTACAAATATTTTTATTTGCTACATAATAGTGTGTGGCGTACATATGCCACAGCTTTCTTTGTCATTCCCTGTTTAATAGGCATTTAGATGGTTGCCTCTTTTCTCCTAAAATGCATAAAAATATTTGACTATTTTCAGATTCTGAAAATGGCAGTTTGTAGGTCAAAGAATAAGCACATTTGAAAGTATGTAGTAGTGGGCTGTTTGATTTACCTTACATTAAAAAGCACACAGGTCGTAGTGGTGTAGCAGCTGTGACAGCCTAGGTGAGGTTTCTGCTCTGCCCATTGTGCACAGAAGGCTGCCTCCTGGCCACTAGCTTGCTTCCTGGCAAACAGTACAATCAGCCTGTTGTGGTTCCCCAGTGAAATTTAAGTAATGGGTCAGCCTTTCCAGTGCTTCCCTCTCTGTCAGGAAGTTTCCCTGTCAATCTAACCTAAATCTCCTCTGCTGTATTTTAAATGCTCACCTGCTGCCATTTTTCCCTCAGTGAAGTGAAGCAGAACAGAGCTGCACACTACATTCAGGCAGCCCTGCTTAGGCTACCAGCCTTATGTTAACCTGGAGGAAACTTGAAGGCCTCTGGCTACTGCTGTCGCACCTGGGAGGGCAGGCCCCTCATCGAGTTGCTACTGATAACACCAGGTAGGGTTTCTGAATCGTGGAATTCCCATGCTGTGGCCTCTCCTGTGCCCCCCTGCAGAACTTGTGGGGCCATTAACATTCAGAGTGTGCTCTCTTGATGTCACTGCGGGTCTAGCAGATTCATTTTCTGGGGGAAAATGTGGCTGGAGCAGGGATTAATTGTGTTTCATTCCCATTGACCAAGTGGTAAATGTGCAGAAAGGGAGGATGGCCAGGCCGGGAGGGGCAGTTAAGTGTATTCTGGTAATAAGTCAGCCATTTGTCAATGTGGAAGGGGAGGGTCCTACCCGGGGCCACCCACCCTTGGCACCAAGCAGCAGCTGTGTCTTTTGCTGGAGTAGCCTGGGCCACCTTTCTTAGCTAGTGTCCTTTGTTGGGAGTTGACAGCTTTATTACTGGGCAGTAGGATGTTAATTTGGAAGGGAATTGAAATGAATATAGCTGTAGCCTCATGAGCAACAAGAGGGCCCTTGTGCTCCTCTCTTACACATTTTCAAGCTGGCTGGAAGTAACCCTGCAGCAGGGTGGAGCAAGTCTCCCAGGAAGGAGACTGGGGACCCAGTCCTCGCAGCACCTGTGGGAGTATCAGCCTGAGCTGGAAGCCCACAGGAGGTAGAGCCCAAACACCCCTAGGACCTGCCCCAAATGGCAGCCAACTTCCTCCAGCTCCTTGCTGTCCCCTCATCCCTCCACCCTGGAGGGAAAGAACGACACCAGGGGGTTGTGCCCTAACCTTAACTCTTTGATGCTCTGGCCACCTCAGAAGGTCTGCTGTCTTAAGATGAGATGCCTTATTTCATACTTTGCTCTTTCCTTCTTTAATGCCTGGCATAGTGCATTGCTGGTTTGAAATGACACCAGCATTTAAGAGGCTAAACCCAGTGGTTTTATGCACTCAATAAAGAAGTAATTCTGTGCTATTGTGCTCCCATTTAAAACACGCTGAATTGCCAGTCCTCCTTCTGAAGAGAAGCTTTTCGTGCCTCCTTTTATCAGTATCCCACACTCCCTTTGGTGCTAAATGTCACTGGTACTTGTGGCTTACCAAGTTGGAGTCCATGGTCCCCACTGCAAAGGCTTAGCCCCATGAATGCCATTGCCGGCTGCATTTAGAATCCCTTGGAAAGCTTTTAAGAATATTGATGTCTGGGACCCAATGCCAAGAATTCTGATTTATTTGATCTGGACTGGGGCTCTGGCATCATGTTAAAAACATTCCACAGGTGATTCTAATATTCAGCAATTTCCCTGAAAAAGGAGTAAGATGAGTCCGCCATATCCTGTCAGCGGTTTCCTTCATGGGAAGGTAGGCATGACACCAGTAGCAAAAGGTTGTGCCACATCCTTTTGGGAAGCAGAAAAGGTAAAATGATGAGCGAGGGCATTACATCCAGCCTTTCGTGAGCGGGGTTGGCTTGATGGGCAGCCTTTGTAGAGGTATTTTGCAGAGTGTTCTCTGGCTGTGTCACTCTGCCTTGTAATTAAATGTGGACAGAATGAGGGTGCTTTAGTTAGGGTTAAAGATAAAAAGGAAGAAGCAGGATATGAGCCTGCTACATTTAATTCAGTAGCCAGGGCCTGGATTCACTTTTTTCTTGAGCATTTGGAGCCTGGCTGGAGGGTTGGGGACAGGGCTGTGAACAGCAGAGGGTGACTTTTCAGTTTGCACTGTAGAGGACCGATAGATATGTCAAAGTATCCGGTGTCCACAGTGCACGTTCAAGCCTACATAGGTCTCTGTCACCCTTCCAGTCTGAGTTTCCTAAAGAGGCCTCTTTTCTGCCAGTTTCCTCTTGGATGTTGTAGACATTTTTTCAGAAAGGAATTAATAAGCAATCAGACTGGTGCCATGAGTGAATGCACTCCTTTGCCAGATGTGTTTAGGTTTGCTTGTGGGTTCCTTTTCATGATTTGAGGATGGTTGTGCTCTTAGTTGGCTACTGCATTTGACTTGATCTTCTCATTCTAGCACCTTCCCCCAGCCTTTTCTGGATGTTGTGGTTGAAGCTCTGCTCCATTGAGTGGCCTCACAGGCTGTTTTGCATTTGCAGCTGCTCTCCCTTTCACTGGGTAGGGCGGAGCTCCCTTGAGAGAGCCCTTGTCATTTTCTCACTTGTGAGGAGGCCTCTGGGTGAACACCTGAGGTGCTGCTGATGAAGCCCTTCCCCAGACTTACACATCCTGGTTAGAAGAAGCTACACACATTGTTTTGAGTCTTTTTGTGACATTTCAGACTGTGATTTTTCTAACCACCTATAACAGATCACCTGGGGTGTTTGTTGAAAATGCATAATCTCTGGGAATGGAACATAGGAATTTGTATTTTACCAAGAATCCCAGACTATTAGCGGGTACAGTGGTGTTTGAGAATCACTGTTAAACCACTCCCTTTGCTTCCCTTTATAGTAGAGAAATGTGACAGAGTAGTTAACATGTTCCTGCTGGCTTGAACCACCAGTGGTACATGCATGATTCTCCCATTGGATGGCTTGTACCAGTTACTGGTGGTGGAAGTGGTACAGTCATTCATGGGACAGTCATGCATTTACCACCAACGTTTCAAGCCACCTGGCAGTGAGATATATGAATTAGGGCCCATTGTATGAAACTTGCTCAGGATTCACAGTGAATTTGAACTGGAGTCAAGCCTGAAGCCAAGTGCACCATGTTAATGCTACTTTATATTTATGTAGAGCTTGGTTTTTTGTAAGGCACAGTCTGTCTTCCTGCTCTAGTCTGGTAAAATGGGGAGTCTATCATCTGCTTTGAACCAGATTATTCCTTTTTTGCAGGGAGCTGTCCCATACAAGCTTCTACTGCTTGGATGCCAGTAGTCCCTCCTACTTGGGACCATCAAAAATGTCTCCAGGCATTGCTACATGTCCCCTAGGGGACAAAAATCACCACAGTTAAGACCATTGCTTTAGTGAGAGAAGCCCTGTTTCAGGAATGTTCCTTAATGACATCCTGTAACATTTATTTTTGTTTGGGGATTTACTTATAAAATTTGCATTTGTAGTTGGCCTCCTCTCCTCTTGGCTAATGTGACAAATTACACACATAAATAAAGTCATGCTGAATATAAGCTCTCTTCTCGTCTGTGTTTTGGCCTGCAGAGGGAAGGCATAAATCAACTTGGAAAGACCACTGGCTTTGGAATCCAATTCTTGGTTTGCCTTCCAGTCCTGTGTTTCCTAGCTGTGTGATCTGGGACTCGTGGCTTACTCTTCTCCAGCACCCTTCCTTATCTGATTATAGTAGAAAGAAATGTTTGTTGTGAATGAGGATTAAGTGACACCTCAGATGTGGAAATGTTTATAAAACATTACTCATCTATTTAGTGGCAATGATAAGATTCAGGTCTAATTATCAGCACTTGAAATTTTCTCAAATTTAAAAGTGCAGAACTCAGCACAGCAAGTTTAGGCTTGTATTTGACCAAGTATATTATCGTTGTCATCTTTCTGCCCATGAAGTTTATCTTCCTCTTTCTCTCTTTAAATTTAATCTTCCACTTCTTGGTGACCATTGCAGTACCTCGTTTGAATTGTTGTCTCTGCATGATCAGTCATTAGATTATTGTCTCTGACTGGCAAGAGCCAATTTCTTTTTATGGCAAGGATTCTGGAGGACTGTCAAGTATTTTATGGAAAGCAAAACCAGTGACACTTTCTTTTCCCTTGTTGCCTGCACCCAGAGAGGTGCATAGGTAGTAATTAGTGCATAAGGCCTGAGTTTAGATGGTGAGGCAAACATCAGTCTGCAAAGAGATGTGTGTAGATGAACTTGGAGATGAACTCAACTAGTGCAGTCCTTCAATTTGCAGATGGGGAGACTGAATCCAGAGATGAGCATGTCCAAAGGGTCACAGTGGCAGAGTGAGAGAAGGGTCCAGGCTCTCCAGGTCTGGGTGTGACACCTGTGCCTGTCCAAGCTGCTGCCTCTGATGGTGGTGGTGATGGTGTGTTTGTATCCAGGGCGCTGTGCCTGCTTTCCTTCACTCCTGATGTTGCTGTGTAGGTCTTATGAAATGATCTCTTTCTGCTCAGTAACTAATAGATGGAATTTCATCAGAATACACATAGTACGTGCATGATTATCACTGATACTTAGAACAGAACATCTTGAGGGGAAAGGCAGTGAGCATCAAGGGGCTGTGGGAGAGAAGAGGAAGGAGAGAGGAAGGGAAGGGGATGGAAAAAAGAACTAGGATGTGTTATGTCCATGTTTCAATCCTCATGCAGAATGTGTATTGCAAATATATACTAATAAAAACTAAAAATAGGAAAAAAAATCTAATACATATACAAGCTGACAAGTGTGTGTGGGGGTCTGTTTTCTGCGTGAATATGTTGCTGAACAAAACAGACGGGGAAACCAAAACTGGTTTCTTTAGTAACCTCAAACACAGTTTCTTCCACTGTGATGTGCTCTCATGTCATCACTACTAATATTATATTATTGATAGTTGCTGCTGTAGAGCCCCTGACAGTCCTGTTTGTCAGGTGGCTGGTTTGAACCACTAGGGCTGTCCAACTGGGTGACAGCCCAGTTACTAAGTTACTAAGCTGCCACCTGCCCCTTGGCAGTGCCAGGAACCAAGAGGCCTCCTGTAAAGGAAAAGTACAGCCCTTACCGACTGAGGTCTGGATTTGGTTAGAGGATGGTATAGCTTTCTAGAACCTCATCCTCCTTGCTGTGAAGTGGAGGTAATTCTTGTCTCAGATAAATGAAGTACTTCATATTGAAAGTGTTTATAAATTCTGATGGGTTGTGAGTGCTGATTATTCAGTGCCTAATCCATCACCCTCATGATTTTGCAGAGGTAGAGCAGGAGCCTGGGGTAGAAAGTTTAAGGGGATAAAATTAACAGGGGAAAAACAGACGGAACTAATATTTGCCAGGCATTTTGAAGGCGGTCTCACACATCTTTTTCCTTGCAGTGCCATGGCACTCTGTATGGATGAGTTTCTGTTTCCTGGCTTCTCTGGAGGAAGTGCTTACAGGCATTGATGGCACTAAGGGTTCCTGCAAATGCTCTCCAGAGAGCCCTATCCTGGTGTTGGGGGGGAGGGGGACTTAAGGTGGCAGGTTGGGGGTGCTTCAAGGGAAATTGTCTAATAGATACTTTGGGTTATGCTGATCTGAAAGAAAGCGCGAAATTTTCTAAATTATTTTTTTCACCCTGAAGGTAATGTAAATATTTTCCATCAAAAGTTGATAATAAGGAAGAGAGAAAAGCACCTATATTCATATCACCTTAATGTATCAACTGGATTTTTTGGAGGAGGCAGGAAATAATTTTTATTTATTTTAAATAGGTTTATATAGTGTGACACAGAGTGACAGAATACAAAGCAGTGAGAAATAGGTCTTTTAATACAACATGCTTTTAGTCATATTGTACATATAGTTTTTTGGAGGAGGGGTGCTGGGGATGGAACTGAGGGCCTTGTGCTTGCTGGGCAAGCATTCTACCATTGAACTAAATCCCCAGCCCCTGTACATATAGTTTTGACTCTTTCAGTTAACAGTGCATTATCTTCTAAGCAACATTTTGTATTCTTCCCCTCTTTTAAAGTTTTTAAAAATTTTGTGAATAATATATGCAAAATAAATTTGAGTTTTTATTCTTACATAAATAATGGACAGCAAAATACCAAATTAGTAACACTGGTGGCTTATTACAGGTGATTTTTATCTTTATGATTTTCTTTATTTTCTAAATGTTCCACAAATGATCAGGAATATTCAGAAAAGTATGCCAAAGAGACATTATCCATAATCTTAGAATTAGCATTTTGGCCTATTGTTATTCATTATTCATTTCTTCAGATTATATTGTGCATACAATATAGGCCATCCCTGATTTTCATTTGACATAAGCATTCTATAAGCTTTGGTTCTTTAAAGACTGTTCGTAATGGCTGCACAATATTCTATCAAGTCGAAACACTATTATTTTGGTTAACTCTTCCTTGATGGTTAGACAATTAAGTAATTTGCAGTTTTATTGTGAAAAGTAATCCTATGATAAACAATTTAGGAACTAGCGTTTAGAAGTGTCAGCCTTGAAAAATCACAGTGGTGCTGACAGACACTGTAATGCAGCAGGCACTCAGCATTTGCTGTGCCTAGTGAATGAAGGGACATAAATGAAGAAATGTTCTGTGATTTCAATGAATAATTACCTGAAAGAACAAAGAAAGTTTTAAGGCAATGAAGGCCTGTCAAGAGTGACCACAGAATGAATTGCACAATCCAAACCTGTCATACTCTGATGGCATCAAAAGTTTTTGAGAGGGTGCTGCAATTTTGGCTATGAAATACATCAGGGGGAGAAAAAAGAAGTGTATCAGTGATTTCCAAAATTGGGCAGCAGGAATGTAGAGCTTGCTTTGTCTTTGGACCTTGTTGAAGAGTCAAGTGGCTGTAGTACCTTCTCAGTCTGTGAAGGCAGGGAACATGGGAGGGTGTGGACCAGGAAATTTTTTGCTGTCTGACTGTGTGCTGCCCAAGTAAATGGCTGCTGGAGCTACATCAGTTTATGGGAGGCTGAAAGGTTTCTTGGCTTAACTCTCTTTCAGAATTGAATGGGAAAATAGAATTTCTCTGAAAAGTGTCTCTATTTCTACCTGGAGCACTCTGTAATTTGGACCTTTTCAGAACAGCCTGTCTTTATTTTGAATTTGGAACCACTGACTCCTCTTTCTACTGTGAGCTATTTATATGCCAAGAAGCTTAAGTGGAGGCCTTTTCACCTCCTCACTCACAACTTCTAGAAATAAATAAAGGAAAAGCAGCATTCTTTAGAACCTGTAATCCCTGAGTGTTGCTAACAAAGAAATGAAAAATATTCTAATGTAGATGTCTGTACAGTGGTGATAGCTATGTGGAGGGGTGCAGTGAGAAGTGCAGCTAGCTGCCAGTCCTCTGGAGCCTCAGCCTTTCCTGGGACCTCTGGGGAAGGGGTTCCTCACTCACCTACCTGAACTTATGTCCCAGACACAGTCTGTTTGTTTATTCACTCCATTCGCTCACTCACTCCTTCTTTCAGTTCACTTCAGTTATTGATCACCTAATGGTACATACTGTGCAGTATACAGGCTGTGGTAACAGAGCTGTGACTAAGACCTACTTCCTGTTTCCACTGGAGAACAATCAATAGCAGTAATGAGGACTACTCTAGTAATTCTGAACAGAAATGGGTTTAATAGAATGAATTAGGTGCTTATATCATTATTGGAAGGGTGGAGGAGGAGCAAGCACCTGGCTGACTTTTGACAATATCAACTGAAATAGGATTATGAACATAGTCCACTAATAATAAGTTTCTGTTTCCTTTTTGTTCTACTTTTGAACTCTTCCTGACACCCTGCTCCCAACTTCTGTGTCATAGATCTTGGACTCTCCCTGGATGGCAAGAGCTGTGTCAAAGAATTCATGTTATAAAGTGTTAATCATCAAAGTGTTGTTTATAACTGTTGCTTCTGAGCAGTTACTGTGTGCCCAGCTCTGTGTTAAGACCTCTAAATACCTTATCTCGATTCTCATACTCTCTGGTAGTTAGTATTATTACCTACACATTATAGATAAGAAACCTGAAGCTAATAAAAGTTAAGTGACTTGCCCTGGACAGTTCCGCTAATGGGTAACATTTGAATTCAGCCTGTCTTTATTTTGAATTTGGTACCTGAATTTGAATTCAGGTAGTGTCTCTGTGCAAAGGTGCTTGCAATTTGAAAGAAGTAGGTTAACAAGATACACAGATGGCCAAAGAGGACATGGAAATATGCTCAGCATCATTAGCCATCAAGGAAATACAAGCCCAAACTACAGCAGGGTAGCACTTCACATACAAGATGTCTGTAAAAGACCCACCATGACATGTATGTGTGCATGTGCACACGCACGCGCGCACACACACACACACAGGGTTGTGTTCTATGTCTCCTTTGGGTACCTGTAATTGCAGCTAGTACTAAACCCTGCTTATACTGCGTTTTTACCTATACGCCCTGTTCATTGCCATATAGTACTAGAGTTTATTTGTTCTGTATTTTGCCCATTGCATCACTGCTTTTGCTCTTTAGGGCTGTTATTAAGTAAAATATGCGTTGCTGGAACACAAGCATTGTGATACCTGGACAGTCTATCTGATAACCAAGATGGCTACGAAGCAAGTAATGGGCAAGGCCAGGGGATGATTCACATCCTGAGTGGGATGGAGCCAGTTGCTCAAGATTCATCATCTACTCAGCATAGTGAACAGTTTAAAAGTTATAAACTGCTTAGTGTGTTTGGATTATGGTTGAGAATGGGTACCTGAAATTAAGGAAAGTAAAACATTAGATCCAGGAGGTAGTATATTAAAAAGAGGTAATTAACAAGTGCTGGTGAGTATGTTGAGAAATAGGAAGATTATTACACTATTGGTAAAAATGTAAAATGGTACAGCTACTTTGGAAGCCACTTTGCAGATTCTCAAGAGTTTAAATGTAGTTACCATATGACCCAAAATTCCGCTACAAAAACTTGCACGCAGATATTCATAGCATTGTCCATAATATCCTAAAAGTGGAAATAACCCAGATTAGTTGCTGAGTAGATAAATAAAATGTGGTATATCCATAGAACAGAAATATTATTTGGCAATACAAAGGAATGATGTATTGTTAATGCTATAATAAGAATGTATCTTGAAAACATTATGCTCAATGAAAGAAGCCAGTCACAAAAGATAACATAGTCTATAATCCTATTTATATGAAATGTCCAGAACAGGAAAATCTATGGAGATGAAAAGTAGACTAGTGGCTCTAGAACTGGAGTGTGTGATGGCTAGAGGATGTGGGAGCTTCTTTTTAAATTTATAAAAATGTTCTAAAATAGAGCTGGGCATGGGAGCATATGCCTGTAATCCTAGCACTGAGGATGCTGAGTCAGGAGGATTGTTGTGAGTTTGAGGCTAGCCTAGGCTATATAGTTAGCTCAGTGCCAGCCTGAACTGAACTGCATAGTGAGACCGTGTATCAAAAGAAAAAAAAAAATCTAAAATTGATTGGGATGATGACTGTCCAACTCTGAATATGCTAAAATCTATAGCTTTGTACATTTTAAGTGGGTAAATCATTTGATATGTGAATTATCTCTCAGTAAAGCTGTTACCAAGATCCCCCCCACCCCAAAGACAAACCAGGAAGGAAGGACCATGCTTACTCAAATAAATGAATTGTTAATAGTAGAATTTAGAGGAGAGTGGATGAATTCCATACTGTTTTCTTAAAATCTTGGCTTATATTAATTTGTCCTCACTAGAATCCATTGGAAAATAGAATTAATTTAGGACAAAATTAAATAGTTTCCACGTATTTGGTTGGTAGACTAGAGATAATTTTTCCCCTCTCAGTTGCCCTCTTTTCCAGATTTTTCTCTACGATACATACATATACACACACGCGCGTGTGCGTGTGTGTACACACACACACACACACACACACACACATATATATATATATATAATAAGTAGGGAACCAAAAATAAACTATTTCAACAGTGTGCATTCCATTGGGTTATGGAAACAAGCAAACATCATGGATTCCATGTATTGTGCCACTTGAACTAGTTTGAGAATTTCTATTCTAGAAAAATAATTTTTTTAAAATTTTATTTTAATGGTACATTTTAGATGTACATATTGATAACATTCATCATAGGGAATTTGTACCTGTATATGATATATCTTGTTGCTTCTTTTTTTCCTATTCCCCTCCCCTCACCCCCTCCTCCCTCCCTATTTACAAAAGATTTGTTTCCATTTTTTCCTTCCATTTCTTATTTCTCTTGTCCCTCTGTTCCTTTCCCCTTCCCTTGTTCCCTTTCCCATTTGGACATTTTCTTCCCTTTCCCAATATAATACATTTTAGTCTTTATTTACACTTCAGTTTCTCACACCAGAGAAACAATGCGGTATTTAAACATGTGTGTCTGATTTATTTCACTTAAGAGTATGGTGTCAAGATGCATCCATTTACCTAGGAATATTTGGGAACTGGGACTAGAGATTCCATTTGACCCAGCTATTCCACTTCTTGGTATCTTCCCAAAAGAATTAAAATCATTATACTGCAGGGATATATGCACACTCATGTTTATAGCAGCACAGTTTGTAATAGCTAAATCTTGGAAACAACCCAAATGCCCATCAACAGCAGAATGGATTAAGAAAATGTGGTTTTTTTTTTTAATACAAGGGAGTACTACTCTGCCATAAAGAAAAATAATTTTTTTGAGGGGAAAGTAAGCAGTCTTACAGGTGTTTGTACATGAATTAGACTGGTGTCAGCCTGGAGCCATTCCCTGGAGGCTTCTTCATCCTCTCATTTCTTCCTCTTCCCTGGAGCTCAAGGATGCCTGAGTTGTTAATGATCATGATGTTTTGTGCAATTTTGTGTGCAACCTTGTTTACAGAGAAAAGATGGTTGTAGATAAGGGGATGTTGTATAGTGAGGTCAAGTTGAAAAAGAGTAAAAGAAGGAAATAGAAATGGAATAGAAATAAAAGGAAGAAACGTAACAGAGTTTCTGTACAGTTCCTAGGTTGTTTCATTTTATTGTCCAAGTATAATTGCTTATGTCAGCATTTTTGTGGTCTACTTTTAACCTAGTAAAACTTCAGAAAATTACAAGGCTTAAACAAAATGAGAATTCACTCCAGCCTCCTCCCCCCTCCAAAGCAGGAGAGTGTGTGTGTGTGTGTGTGTGTGTGTGTGTGTGTGTGTCTGTCTGTCTGTCTGTCTGTCTGTCTGCATGTGTTTTATGGTTTTGTTTTGGTTTTTTTTGGTGCTGGGGATTGAACTCAGGGCCTTGTGCTTGCAAGGCAAGCACTCTAACCACTGAGCTAAATCCCCAGCCCTGCATGTGTTTTAAACAGGATTTATTGATCAGTGAAGTGCAATTTATTGAGATTCAACTGTATATTTTAGGGCAGAATTTGCTGTTATGTAATCAGAATAAAGCTGAGGATTTACAACCCGTGAGAGACTTAAACATAGAGAGTTCTTTTCCTGTTGCATAGTATATTGGCAACTAGGAGCATGACCTGGGTTTCTGGAGCTGGAAAGTGGCACACTCGGGCTCCAAGGCCTTCCCATTTACTAAGTAAGTGTGGGTGGGTTTGTCTGCAAGTGAGGTCCCCATGTGCCTTCTTCTCACACCTCACCACACTGAACTTCTAACACTTCCCTGCATACCCTGCTGCCTCCTGGAAGGAACCTCCTGAGCAGGCCTTGGAGCAGCTCACAAGTATGGTACAAAGAGAAGTTTCAGAGAGCAAGTCTGTCTGTCTGTCTGTCTGTCTGTGTGTCTGTCTCTGTCTCTCTCTCTCTCTCTTTTTCTCTGTACTGGAGACTGAGCCGAAGGCCTTAACACTGAACTATATCCCCACTCTTTTATTGTTCTTTTTTTGTTTTGTTTTTTATTTTTTATTTCCCAATAGATTTTCATTAAGTTGTTAAATTGCCCAGTCCAGGGCTGAACTCGCAGTCCTCCATCTTCACCCTCCCAGAGTCATGAAATTACAGGTGTGCACTATCACAGTTGGCTCCTAGTAGAAAAGGTGCTACCTACTTTACATATTTGCAGTGAATGTTAGATGTAAATATGTGGAAAGTGCATAGTACATGGCCTAAAACATACCAGGCCATTGATAAAGATTACTACCTCTTTCCAATCAGCTTTTCTTCTTTGCCTTTCCATTCCTTGACTTGATGTCTACATTAGGTTGGTAGAGAAAATTACCCAGTTTTCTGTATACCTAATCACAGATTACCTGTTGGTATTTTATGAAAATATTTTCTCTCCACCCATCATTTTTTATACTAAATTTTAGTCTGTATTGACCATATTTCTCTGAAGGAAAATGCCCTAAAGCAAAAATCATTTACTCTATAATAACACTGTCCAACAGCAATTTCTCATGCGATGGAAATATTCTTGGCTATTCTTGTCCTTTTTATCTTCCATTTAGATTTTAAGATCAGTGAAAAAAACCCTGTGAGATTGTGATGGGTTTCACATCGAATTTGTAGATTAATTTAGGGATAGAAAAGACATCTTTACAACTTTGGTGTCTTCTAGCTCTCTGTTCATTTAGGCCTTTCAAAATGTTTTTCAGTCAAGCCATATTTTTCTCTATGAAAGTCCTATCAGAGGTTCTTAACAGAGCAGAGTGCCTAGCATAGGTCTGGATGTTAGAGTATCTTTTGAGTGGTCCTGAGGACTGTGGACTAGAGAAAGAGTCTAAAAGCGAGGGGGTAGGTAAGAGGGTGTTGGACAGTCCAGATGGGAGATGACAGGAGTCTGGGTTTACAGCTATGAGAAGGGCAGGAGCCAACACATGCCAGGAACGTTTCCTAGAAAGAGTAGACAGGGGCTTCGTTATTCTTCAGGGTAAAATAAGGAAAAATAATACTTGCTGCTATCATTGGTAGCTCACTGTGGACCAGGCAGAGTGGTGGTGTATTGCAGTCCTCATTGCTTCTCAGAATGCTCCAAAGTAGGCATTACTACTTCTGTCCCCCAGATGAGGAGACAGAATCTCAGAGAGGTTAAGTAACTAGCCCAAGGTCCCCCAGAGGTACAGCATGGGTGTTCAGATCTAGATCTGGTCCTGTGCAAAGGTCACTGTAGACTCCAGTCTAATCTTGGACTGTCTCCAAGTTTGTTGAAAATGTACCAGAGCTTTTGAATTTTATGACTGAAATAAAAACGACAAAAATCCTGTTTTCAGTTATAGTCAGAAAATTAAATTGGGATATTTACCTAGTTTTATAATATTTGCTAAAAGATCCAGATGAGTTTAAATTCAGACGAGACTGATAAAATTTGCATTGTTGAAGGGGGGAGGGTAGATTTTGGGGATGTAGGAACAGGTCATGTGACTCCATGGAGAGCAGCAAAAATATTTTTGAATTCTAGAAGTGTTCCTGGTCATATATTTCTGGGTATCATTTTGTGGATGTTTTCTCCTGTTGGTCAGAAAAAAAGTGAATGGCCTTAATTAAAATTTCTGTTGTCTTTGCCACATAGGAAGGGAGCCTTTCAGTGGTTGTCATGGCGATGTCTAAATACACCATGGACGTGGATGGTGATTGCCACCCAGAGCCCTGAAATGAGCATTTATCATTCTTCTCACCCCTTGAAAGGCTTGTGGCATCAAACTGCATATTTCCTTAATTGCCTTTTAAATTCACATTTGAGCCAAATCCGTGTGTGCAAGAGAATGCTCTCCACTGCAGACACAGTTATAGTCAGAAAGTCTAAAGGCCTATTTTTAATTGCTTTGTGTTCCTGGAGCAAAATGGCATATGTGAGGTGCTTGTGAAAACTCCCAGAAAGTAATTAGGAACTACCGGCCTTTCACGTGGCACAGTGGGGCAGGTTGCTGCCACCTTCCCACCACCCTTCCCCATGTAGGCACTCAGAAGTCTTGTGTGGTACACCTCCTCCGTAGGGCAGTCAATTTAAAGCAGTGGTACTTAATGATTGGCGACTTTGAAGCTGCCATATGTCACTAGTCCTCTGCTGTCCCTCCTTGTACCCAGCCGGCACACTGGAGCCCTCCTGCTGCAGGCTAGCAGAGGGTGGTGGATTCAGATAGTAAAACCAGGCTTTCAAAACCAGGATTTGGGGTTTCTGCAGAGTCAGATTGGGGTTTAGGAAGGGGATGGGGGAGAGATGGTGTGGTACAGCTGTGTGCTTGGAAGGTTTTCCAGAGTTTTGTCTGCAGGTGAGGTCTGAAGAAAGCAGGATGGTGACATCTCCCACCCTGACCCTAATGTCTGTTCTCTGGCCTTTTATGGGTGATATTTTCACAGAGTCAAGGATTTGCCGTCAAAGAACTGGGCTCAAGTCTTGGCTCCTTCCTTTAGCTAGTCATTTTTAGTCTGGGATAGAGACTTAATCTCTTCCTTAAAATGGTAATTATAGTAACTACCTCTTCAGTTCATTGTATTACATCAGCTGATGCTTTGTCAGCTGCCAGTGCTTTGTAAGGTGTGAATTTTTAATTTATTGATTGTTCATTATGTTCATATTGTATATGAGGCAGGGCAAATATGACCACAGTAATCAGAATGGGTGATAAATATCACGGTCTCAGTGTGTACAAGCAGGCCTTGACTTAGCCTGCTGTCAGGGAAGACTTCTATACCCTTGCATTGATCTCAAAAGATGAATCGAATTTAGCCGGAGAGGTGGGGACACAGCCTTCAAGAAAAGGAATGAGGGAGAAGGGAAGGAGGGGAAGGGATGGGGATGTAAAAAGAATTAAGATGTGTTATACACATGTACCAACTCTTGATGAATGTAATCATTATGTACTGCAAACATGTATCAATAAAAATAAAAATTAGGCTGGGGATTTAACTCAGTGGTTAGAGTGCTTGCCTAGCAAGTACAAGTCTCTGAGTTCGATTCCCGGCACTACAAAATAAATTAAATAAATAAATAAATAAATAAATAAATTTTTTTAAAAAAAGGAAACGGTGCGTATGAAGATACTGAGGTCCCACTGAGGCCTGGGTGTCTAAGTGTGAGTGCTTGAACCTTGAGACTGGGAAGAGATAAAGAACATTGTTTGCTCTGCAGAGGTTAGCCTTTCTCAGAAGGGGAGGGACGCTGTTGGAGAATTTAAAACAAGGTGTGGCACAGTTTGTAGGGTTAGAGCTCTTACAGGTAGCAGTGTGGAGGGCCACAGAAAGTGAATAGGGAACTGGGGATGGAGAGGATGGGCTGGACTGGAGTGTGGGAAGTAGAATTGACTTGTAATAGTGAATGATGGGAACAAGGCAAAGAGGCAGGCTGACTTCCCACATTTTTAACTGGTGCTTCTATAGGCAAGTTAGGAGGGATAGATTGTCATTGTACAGGACAGTGTTTCACACCCTCCAGCCCACTAAATGTCCTCCATTCCCAGTTGTGATAAAAAAAAGTCTTTGCCATTTTTCCAAATTTCTCTGATGAAAACCACTAAATGAGGTAACCTTCACCAAGATGGGGAATAAAAGAGGAGCAGTATGGAGCAGTACTTTGGGAAGGGTGAGAAAGTTTCTATACTGGCATATGTTGATGTAATGGTGTCCAGAGGACATAATGGTAGAAACATCCTGTAAGAAGTTGGTTTGGGGCTTGAGTGGACAGCACTTGAGACAGCTTTAGGAGTCCATCACAGCAGGGCCTGAGCTTCCCCAGGGAGGAGAAGAAGCCAGTAGGCAGCAGGACCTCAAGGACCATTATAGATCTTGTTTTATTTTATGAGACAGGAAAGAGTGACAGTATTCTAGGGCAACTGAAGCTTGGCAAAATCAAATAATTTTTGATTTTGTAAAAATTAATTGAGTTGGGTCCTCACTGTGGTGCACAGGCTGGCCTCAGACTCCTGGACTCGAGTGACCCTCCTACCCCAGCTTCCCTTCTGAGTAGTGGGACAATAGGTATGCACTACCGCATCCAGCCCAAGAGTCTCTTTTGAACAGTCTTGACACATTTTCTCCTTGGCTCAGATGCTGTCCAGATGGGGCTGGGGAGAAGTGGATTTTGTCCATTTCAGTCAAGGGCTCTTTTATTGTCTTACTCTGTGGTCAGTGAGCCCAAGTGTGTGGCGACTGAGCTGTTAACCATCACCACCTCTCTCTCCTTTGTGCATTAGGAAAGGGGCCTCTCCTGATTTGCTTTTTTTCCTTGAAGTGACAGGTTTTTTTTCCCCTTGAGCCCTCTGTGCTTGGTTCAGTGAATAATAGACACTTGAGGAATTGCAGGGAGGCGTTTAACATGCATCAGATACCATCACTAGCAGAGAAAGCGATTTACTGAGCCCTGACTCTGCTGTCTGCATCCCTCCCCACCGACACAGTTTGACCCTGGGGAATCGAGTCTGGATCTGGAAAAGCAGAACTTGAATGTGTGATTGAGAGTCAGTGATGTGCAGCTGTCCAATGTAGGAAGTGCACAGGAATGGTGGGTAGTACAGGGCTGAGGGTGCTTTGCACACTCATTTCTTTATGTGACCTTTAAAGGGAGGAATCATTCCTGGTTGACAATCACCAGGAAGTCCTGGGCTCTAACCTGCAGTTTTCCAGTACCGCCCATGCGAGAATGCTGGGACATCTTGACAGGGATGTGGAGAGCTGGGTTTAATGTTCAGAGGGTGCTGAACCTGGTCATTTCTCTTAACCCATACTCTGCACCAAGGGTTTTTCCTTGCCTTGGAAATGTACGGAATTGGTTTTGCCATGTCATCTTCACACAGAATGACCCAACCTTTGATCCCAAATCTGGAGTCTAAGGGCCTGGGTTTCAATCCTGGCTCTGCCCATATCTGGCAGTGTAATGTTATACAAATCCTTTCATACTTCTGATACTCAATTTCCTCCTGTATAAAGTGGAGATATATTAAATAACTGCTATGGGTAATCCCCTCTCCCTGTCATTATTTTGTGGTACTAGAAATTGGAGCAGGGCCTACACTGAGCTTAAACCCCAGCTCTTTTAAAAAATTTTGGACAGAGTCTTGCTAAATTGTGAGGCAGGGTCAAACTTGACATCCCTCTGCCTCTACCTCTCAGAGTGCTGGGTTTACAGGTGTGTGCCACCAGATCCTTTTTATTTGAGACAGGATCTCACTAAATTGCCCAGACTGGCCTCAAATTTGAGATTCTCCTCCCTCAGCCTCCTGAGTAACTGGAATTTCCAGGTGTGCATCACCATACCCCAGTTTGGATACCTCACTTTTGTATCTTTGGTTGCATATCTACTGCTCCCCAACCCCCAGGTTTGGATATCTGCAGATGTCTGGCACACTGGCATGGTGGGCTTTCTGTTAGGGATGTAGGGAGCTGGTAGGTTTTCTTTAGGGAGAAAGGACCCCAATAAGAACATCTGTCTATGGGATTGGGGATTTAGCTCAGTGGTAGAGTGCTTGCCTAGCAAGCACAAGGCCCTGAGTTCAATCCCCACCACTGTTACCTGCCCCCCCAAAAAAAACAAAACCCAAAACAGAACATCTGTCCTTATGGGCCATTTCCTTAATGCCAGGTACCATTTAGAAGGTATTCTGCAAAGCTTACACTGCTGGGTTGGAGCTGAAATAGAAAACCAGTTCTGGTTCCAAATTCTGTTTTCATTGACTTTCATGCCTCTCTCCTGCCCTCTCCTCTCTTGTGTCTTGCTTTGCCCCTGGAAAAAATAGAAGGAAAAAGAAATACTAGTATAAAACCAGGAAGGTCTGTGAGGCTATTCTCTGTGGATTCAGCGGTATGCACACTGGAAACTCCCAGTACTCAGGGTCCTGAGGGTCAGGCGCCTTCTGCCTGCTGTGTTCCGCAAGCTGGGACTCACCTTCCTGAATGGACATCACTAGGAAATTGAAGAGGAAACTTGTTTGGGTGGGGGTTTCCGAAATCATCTCATTTTGCCCTTTCCTAGAAGTGAGATAGGCAAAAGGAGCCCCTCCCTGACTGGATGAAGTCCTTCCCCTCACACTAAGGGTAGGGTAGTCTCCTTTTTTGCATGCTGGAAGGATGCAGGTCGGCGTAGGGGGTCGTGTAAAGCAGGAGTTGGCAACCTTGTCCTCTCCAGCTGTTTGGCCTTTGGAGCCCCCAGGCTGTTACTATCACTGGTAGGAGACCCTTAGAGGGGACAGCTGGGAATCAGGAGGCTTTGCAGAGCAGAAGGTCCTGAGCAGGGTAGGTTGCAAATGCAAAGTGCTGGGTAACCGGATTGGGGATGCAGTGGGAAGCTGCTGCAGGAGGATCCTCCCCCTGGAATGTGGCTGGGCTACTTTGCCTCACACACCCAGGATAACTTTATCTTTCCTAAACAAAGACCTGGTGCTTTGGTTCCTAGCGGATGTCCCCTGGGCCCTGGGCACAGCTATCCCTCTGATCTGTGTACTGATACTTCAGAGCACAGCCCTGGTTTATGGAGTAAAGTGTTAAAGGTCAGGATTTATGTGGGTCGCTGTATGCTGCATACCTGTGTGTGAGTGCACATGACCAACTTTTTTCCTCTTCTTAGTTTCCTGCTTGCATTCCTGCTCTGTCCTTGAGCCAGCATGGAAAAGGTTACTGGCTGTGTCTTCCTTGTGGTGGGTTCTAGACAGTTACTCCCTCCTTGTCACAACTTTTTCAGCCCTAACAGTAATACTGAGAGAAAAAAAATCTAGTGACATTCAACATAGGGCAGCATCAGGGTGTTGGGGCTTCAAGGGCTTCCTGTCCTTATCATCTCCAGCACTGTCCCATTTTACAGATGAAGTGATTAGTCCGGGAGGCATTGCCATGTTTTCTTCCCATCTGTCTGGTATTATTTACCCTTGAAGGAATTAAATGCCCATAGTAGGACATAGAGGAGACCTTATAGCACAGGAGAAGAGTTAGGCTTCTGGGCTTGGGTTCTAGTGCGATTCCTGAGTTCTTCTGACATGTGTAATCTTAGACAAATGATTTAGCCTATGTTCCTTCCCTAAGACACTTCAGTGTTGAACTGACCACTAGATGCAAACGTACAAACATCTCAAGCAGTTACAGCAGTAGGTGTTCTGGACATGGTAACTGTCACTTTTCTTACAGTCCCATTAGTTTGTTGATGGATCTCGGTCACACTGGAATATTAAGACTATGTCTCTAGAAGAGAAAACTTGATGAATGGGATTAGTGCCCCTATAAAAGAGGCTCCAGGGAGCTTGTTTGCCCCCTCTGCCACATGAGGAAGTAGATAGAAGGTGCCATCTGGGAGGAATGTGCCAGCACCCTGATATTGGACTTCCTAGTCTCCACAAAGAAATGTGAGCCATAAATGTCTGTTGTTTATTTTTAAAAATTAAAAATAAAGCTTGGAATAAAAATTGACAACTTAGTGTAAGCTTCCTGTGAGAAAGGACTTAAAAGAACCTAAAACAGCCTCCCCGTAGGGCTGTGACCACCCATTCTTGCTGCCAGCTCCTGAGAGTTGGCAGTAGGCTCTCACCCATCACTCTATATGATATTTCTACTTTACCACCACAGGTATCTCTTCATGCTCAGGGTCTCTGAATCTTACCCATGGATTTGGGCATTTTTGATTTGCATAATTGCCAAATGGTATGTTTCATGAATTTATAGATTCACAGGGGTAGAGTAGACCATGTGGCCATCTCAGTAGACTGCAGGCCTAGGCTTTGCATTCTTTCATTACCAGTATCCTTGACAGGTGGTTATTTTGGCCTGGACTTGAAAAGTTTCACCAATAGAAGGCCATCCGATGGTCAGAGGCCACACTGGCATTATTGATGCGCTGTTCCTTGACAAATATGCATCTGTGTGACTCTATCCACTGATCTGAGTTCAACCATCTTGTACCTTGGGGAACAAATTAAAATACTTCCTGATAGTCCCTCAGAGATGGAGATGAAGATAGCAGCCATATGTCGTGAGTCTTCCCAGACCATAAAACTGTAGTTTCTTCAGTCATGTGGCTTTGACCCATTTGAGCCATTCGTGGTTCTGGCCTTCTGCTCCAGCCTGCAGGTGTGATTCCCAGAGGTGGGCACAGTATTTGAGTGGGGTCTGATCATTTCAAAATTTAAAAACATTTTACTTTCCTTGTTTGGACTCAGTACTACTATTCAGTGAGTGTAAAGGTCTAGTGGTCCTTGTGACAGCTTTTTCACACCACTGATTAATTGAATTTGTAGTAAATTAAAACCACCAACCTAACACAGTCTGTGTTAGTTTCCTAGGGCTGTCGTAATAAATTACCACAAACTTAGTGGTTTAAATCAACAGAAGTTTATTCTCTTGCAATTCTGGAGACTAGAAGTTCAGATCAACGTGTTGAGAAGCTTGGTCTTATCCCAAGCCCCTCTCTGTGTGTCTGGGAGCTGCCAATTTTTTTTGGCACACCTGGGCTGTGGATGCACCACGTTGATCTCTGTTTCCTCTTCATAGGGCTTCTCTCCTTGGGCCGTTGTATAGGCCAATTGAATCCAGAATTTGTATGCTGGGGATTCCCAGCTGTAAAATGTATTTTTCATGTTTGGTAGTGGAAATTAGTCACTGAATTTTGTTTAAGGCAGGACATTAATTCTAAAACAATGTTTGATGGTTTTTTCTTAATCTTTGTTTTCAGGAACCTAGTGTTAATTTATGGTTCAGTAATAACTGTGACCTCAAGCAATTCTCTTAACCTTTCCAGGCCCCAGTTTCCTCATACACAAAACAAAGAGATTGGATGAAACCAGCTCTGAGTCATTTTCAGCTCTAAAACTCTTAATATTGTGATTTCTGGAAAGCAACGATGACCCTCTGAGTAAATATGTCTCAAGTTGGCCTCATAAGCTGACTGCAAATTTACAGCTTTTGACTAAGATGACACATTATCATTCATGAGTCAAGAATCTGAAAAATTCTGTTCTCTTGTCTACCTTTGGCAGGTTATAAAGACTGAGCGGCTACACACCCCCCTCCTTTTCAATTACTCACTTTTAGGTATAAGACACTGAGGGAGTCTGTTTGGTTCTGAAATGTTTGTTAAATGAATGATATACTGATGAACATACTGATGTCATATGTCATCCTTAAGGTCTGATCATCTAATAATTATGAGCCTTTTATTCTTCCTGAACACCAGTTGGAGCAATTATTTTTAAGACAGTGGCAACTTTTTGTAACTGCTTTCTGAGCAGCTGTCGAGGGCTGGACTCCATGGGCTGTGGGCTAAATGCCGAGTAGGCTGTTCATTTTTTGGGTTGGGAGGTCTGTGATCTTGTTCCAGGTAAGGCCAATAGTCAGAGGCCCCTTTGGAGTCTCTCAGGGCTGCATTCCACTGGTACCTCTCTTCCTTTGGAGTTTTTGGGGATGGCGCTTTGGGTGGGTGCCTTTCACAGTTTTTCACTGTGTGGAAGAAAGTCCATACAGTGGGGTTTGCCTCTTCAGTTTACCTCTTCAGAAACCAAGGCGGGGAGTCTAAAGACAGGACCATTTGCTATTAGTCGTTGAGAAGATTCTAAGGTTTTTATATTTTATTTATTTTTTATGAAAGGGAAATTTTTTGCCATTTTCATCAGATTCTTTCTTTTATGCGAGAAACCTTTACTCTTTGAAACAGATCTTCCTTTAGACTCAGCAGTGTTGGTACAAGATAGGGTTTGCAAGCTGGTGTCTGTAGAGGTATAGCAGCCTGTGTTTATGCATTTTAGTTTTTTTTAATACTCAACCACTCTGTTTATCTTTGATTTTCCCAACTCTGGCAGAGACATGGGTATAGAGAAAGTACTGTAAGAAGATTAGAAATGTGGGTGTGATGATAAATGACACTAGCTTTCACTCCCAATACTGGAGACAGGAGAAAGTGGTAGAGACTGTCATGAAGTGAAAGAGTGATTCTACTTCTTGTGGGTTCCCAGTGTTGCCACAGTTTTTGTTTTTCCAAGATGAGTTAGATTTTTATATTGAAATTTTTCTTTCAAATTTTGGCCAAGTTTTTAACATCTGTATAGCTAAAATAGAATTAATTTTTCACACAGATTCGTTTGTTAGTTATTGATGTGAAATCCCTGATATGTGTTGATATGTTGCATATGCGTTGGGCTCCTGGGTCATCCTTCTCCAGGGACTGGACTGGGTGGTGTGGCATCTTAGGGAAGCTGTGTGTTGGGAAGGCTGCTTATGTTCATCCTTGCATATGAATGTGGCAAAGAAGTACATGATATGTAAAGTAAAAAGCAAGTTATAGGACATGTACATTATTATTCTATATATGTAAATATTCTATTTGCATATAAAAATTTAAATGCATAGAAATTCCATAAATCTAAAATCCAAAAAGATAACACAAGGAGTTGATAAAGGTAGTTGCCTCTGAGACTAACAATGAATTGGAGACAGGAAAAAAACTACTTTTTAGTGTATACCTTTCTGTAACGTGCAGTACTTAAATAATTTTGAGGGGTAGTGTTTTGAAACAGGGACTCACTATGAAGTTCAGGCTGACCTTGAACTCACTGTGTAGCCCAGATTGGCCTCGAACTCATGGGGATCCTTCTGGCTCAGCCTCCTGAGCGCTGGCATTACTGGTATGCATCACCATGCCTGGCCAAATAATATTTGAAAAGTAAAATGAAAACAGTTGTGATTAATTAATTAATTATATGAGGCACATAAGCCTGTTATGCTGAGAATACTGAGGAAGGAGGAAATCTGAGTGGCCTGGAGTGATCAAGAGGGGCCATATGGAAGAAAAGGGGGCTTTAAGATTGGGCAGAATTCATCAGGGAAGAGGATAGCAGGAGTCAAAGCCTAGGAGTAGGTAAGACAAAGTGGCTGAGGGACAGTTAAATTTGGCAGGAGCAGAGGGGATAGGGAAATGGTAAGAGAATATGAGGCTTTAGCAATGAGGAGCTATGGCGGGGATGTGGGCAGGAGATAATGGAGCAGGTGTGTGTTCCAGCATGATTAATCTGGCAATGAGGACAACAGGACGAGGGAGTTTGAGGGAAGGTCACATAATGGCAGCCTGCCACATGGCCCCGTCTGGCTCCCAAGTAGCTGTCACTGATTCCTGCTAGGGTGTTGCCTTCAGGGGTTATCCCTAGGTACTGATGATAAGCGTGGTACTTCCTGTTCCTCCGCTCCTGGGGTGTGAGCCTGGGAAGTTTGCTGACCTCTGCTAGTGCCTGCCTGATGTGGTTCCTCTACATTTGAAGCCAGCTCGATCCCCAGGCATTTTGGAGGTTCTGTGGCCTTTGACTGAGGTATAGGCACTAAGAGTAGGTCCTGCTTTGGAAATGGGCAGATCTAGATTTGAATTTTGGTTATGTAGTCTCGGCAAGAGTCTCGACTATTTTAGGAATTGATTTCCTCATTTGAAAAATGGAAATAATGCAATTTACTTTCTAAGATGCTTTGCACTTAGCAAGTTGATGGCTAACAAGTAGGTGTGCTTTGCACTTCTGTTATGGCTTTCCTCTGATCTGTATGGTAGGTATGAAATATATATGTATTTATGATCAAATCAGTCTGTTCTGTTGGATTGTAAGCTCTATTTGGTGGGGGTGATTATATTCTAAACATGGTTTTTACCCAAAGCACTCAGTATTAAGCTTATAGTAGGATTAAACAAATGTAAGAGGAATGGGGTTTGTGCTCTTGAACCTAACCCAGGCTTTATAGCAATGGGTTTGTGACTAATTACATTGGTGGCAAAACTGTGGCACATGTAGAGCCCTCTCTGTTGGGACGCTAGCCAAGTTGCCCCAGCATCACCTCAGCAGCCAAGTATTGCATAACAGTGCACACAGGGCCAGTGTTGGCACCTTGAGCTAAATAAGTGGGTTTTGGGTTGCACTTTGGACAGTTGGTCTCTAAAAGGTTCACCATCACTGGATTAAGATGTGTCTGTAAGCTGATATTTATCTTCTCTGGTTAAAACAAGTTTTGTCAGAGCAGTACCCTTTAGGATAATATGTTAGGGTGGCCCACAAGTCATTCATTCTTTCTGCCTGCTGTGGCAGATCAATATGTTTATACAGTTTTGGAGGCCTCCTTTAAAAATATATAAAATTGCAGAAAGCATGTAAACCCATTGATAGGACCTTGCCTGGATTGAGCTTTATTAGTGTCACGGTTAATCTTTTCTACATATAAAAAGTTAAAGATTTACTATAGGCAGTATAGTATTAGGATTTATGAAAGACATGGAGAGTTCTAAAAGGGAAAAAATGGTAATGGATAGAAGTTTGTCATCCTGTGTAGACCCAGGACAAAATCCCTTGTATTTTTCCTCAGTCAATACATATTTATTGATCATGTGCTATGTGCCAGGCACTACTAAGCACTGAAACATAGCTATGAAAACAGTATAGTAAGTCTCCGATTTACGAACAAGTTTCATTCTGGGAGAACGTTAGTAAATCAGATTTGTTTGTAATCTGGATTCATGTGTAATCTGTCGAAGTGAATCTTACACAGTTCACCTGTGAAAGTTTCCAGTTTGAATATTTGGGGACTTCTGTAGTCTCTGCTCTGTGGAGCTTATACTGTATTTCAGTGGTCTTATAGACCTCCATAGGTTGCGATGAAAAAAGCCACAGTATTTATCTGTGACTTTAGTGCCTTAGTCTCTTTCTGCCTCTACCCTTCTTGTTTACAGGCTTGACTGAGGAGTGAAAACCAGATGGTTAAATTGGTGTTGAGAGAGCCTCAGCTACCCCAAGCAGTGGTTGTTACCTGGGGGAATGGGTTTGGTGGCTTGTAACTGCTCAAACCTTTTCCTCCCCTCAGTGGTATGAAATATTGGTAAAAAAGTCATAATTTTTCCACCAAAGTTAGGCCCTGCTTTGTGCCCAATTTCAGCCCAGAATGGCAGAGCCAAACTGAGTGAGCAGTTCATTTGGTATCAGAGCTGGAAGTTGGGCTGTTTCTCATTTCCTGATTCTAGAGGGGCACCTGACCTCACAGTCTCAAGGAAGAACAACAGAAGCACTGGCTGAGGTACCTGCTTTGCTGTTTACCACCAGTCAGCGCTCCCCTTGCCCTGGTGGGGTGGTGACTCAGAGCTGGAACTGTGTTCCTGCTTGGTTGCCAGATTTTGCGTAGGGAGTGGAGAGAAAGAAGAATGAATGAGAAGGAGCTGTTGGATTTGTAACACATTGGGAGGCAGCTGCTCAAGTTGAGAGAGAGAGAGAGAGAAAAAGAGAGAGAGAGAGAGAGAGAGCAGACAGACTGGGAGCCTCTCTCCCTGTCTGACCTGAACCTAGATTTCATAAGGCTGAGGCTGGAGAAGACACAATCCCAAACACGGAGCTCAAGGAGAGAGTGAGCCAGTCAGCTGCCTTTCCCATCAAGAATGAGTAAGCAGGTTAGTCTGTACTGGTTTCTATTTGATTTGCTGTGATACAGTTTGATTCATGAAAGCCAAGTAATGACTGTGAGAAAGAAAGTTTCTGATAGTTAGGAGTGCCTAGTGTTAAATAAAAAACAATGCAATTTATATGGGAATAGACAGAAGTATCATTGACTGAACCTCCCTGATGTTATTACAAAGACTGTTCTGTTGGTAGGTGAGATCAGGAGGATGACTTTTCTGCCTCTGTTCTTCATGTTTGCAATACAGTAGTGCTGTGGTAATCGAGTCTGTGGCTCTGTGGATGGCAGTAGTCTGACAAGATCCATCCCCAGTGTCTTAAAATGCTAAGGCTAGATGGAAGATCTTACAACACCTGGTTTGGCCTTCTCATTTTACAGTTGAGGAGCCTGATTTATTTAAGACTGAAACAGAAGCATAAAACTGGGTGTTCTGAGGTCGAAAATGTTTCCCCTAAAAGTTTTATTTATTTATTTATTTATTTTTAATTAATTTAGTTTTTTGTGTGTGCCAGGGATTGAACTCAAGGCCTTGTGCTTGCAAGGCAAACACTCTAATCACTGAGCTAAATCCCCAACCCCTCCCCTAAAAGTTTTAAAGTGTGTATAGAGTGTGTTCCTGGCTTGTACTTGGGGAGGCAGTTTTTCTTGGGGTGTGCTTTCTGGGGTAGCTTGACCCTATGCAGGACAGAAGTACGGCTGAAGGAAGATGTCTGTGGATCTTAAATCACTTTGCCTGGCAAAGTGATTTTTATTTAATTTAAATAAAAATTAAGAAGCAGCCTGGGTGTTTTACCTTAATTCAAAGGGAAGAAAATATGTTCTTGAGCCTCTGTCTTGTTGCTGGCTAGTAGTGCTGGGTTTTGCAACATGGAAGAAGGCAGAACAACGTTTAGTGCTAGCAGACATAAAATAGAGCAGGCACTGATGGTCGAAGTGTCTCTTGTGGGCCAGACCCATTTTCAGTACTCTTCATAACATCCCTGCATGGTTGGAATTATCTGCCTTTTCACAGATGAACTCAGCAAAGTCACTAACTCATTCAAGGTCATATACTGCAAGAACATGGCAGGGCTGGAACTTGAAGTCCAGTCTGCAACTCTGCCTGGGGTTCATACAGGCCTTGTGTGGCCTTTCCAGGTGGGGATTCTGACTCCCTTAATTTACAGATGAAGAGTCTGGGGCCAGAGAGACTGAATATTGCCCCGGCTGTAGAGCTGGTTGGTTGTAACAAAGGTGATACTCAGCTCCTATTACTTATGCTTCTCTGACAACTTCCTTTGAAAAAAAAAGGGGAAGTGTTCTCTGGGTTTGAGTTCCTTATTCTGTCAGGAGTTCAGGTTTAATCCTTTCATGGGTATTGAGACTGTGAAGCCAAAATTAAAACTCCCTGTTTACCAAGTACAAAGGCTCCATGTAAGACTTCGGGAAGCAGGCTGTATGCAACATGGGTTACTGGGTCACAGGAGGTACTTTACAAAATGAATTGGCCAATGAGTGGATAAGAAAACCTGTGGAGGACTGTGAAACACAGATCTTTTCCAGTCATGGTTGAGGATGTCAGTCTGTTAAATCCAGAGTTTGGGAAGGACAGACTCTTTTTTGCAAGGACTCTATTTGTTTTGTGGACTCTCTTATGCCCTGCTTTGCCTGTGCCAGGCCCTCCCCCTTTTGGCACCTGTAGGTAAGGAGGGCAGTTACTGACCACCTCCCAGGTGGTGGGCCTGGATTTCCATGTCACTGCCTAGTTGGTTTAGGCTAGATATGGATAGGGTGGAAGTGGGTAAGCCCTGCATTGGTCTGCTCGGTGCTCCCCAGGGCTGGTAAGACTCCTAGCCTCACTGTAGGCTCCTTTATCAGGGCCTATGGGCTCCTGCTTCCCCAACTGTCTGGGGTTCTGTGATGAGCTGAATGATTCCCAAACCAGATGGCCTCTTCACAGCCTCTCCTTGAGGTGGCCTAATTATGCAGGAGCTCAGTGTCTACTGCATGGGCCCTCCTGTTCCTGTGCTGTAGGAGACTCCGAAGAAGATGTGTGTGACTTCTCTCCACCCTCCCAGGACCCAGGATTGGAAATAGGGACCGGGCGAGGAGAATAAACAGTGAAATAAGTGGAGAGCAACACAAGAGAGTGTATTATCAGTCACCAAATTGTAGGGTTCACACCAAGTACTCTTCAGTTCACAAAAGGGAAATAGAGGTAGTCAAATTATCCTCCTATGTGTTTTTAATCACTCAGTAATTTCCTTTGGGATGTTTGCATTCCATTCTTTGATTATCTGTTGAGTGTATTAACTTTCATTTGTAGGGGTGGGGAGTGTTATAGAGGAGGGCAAATTTCTCCAAATTTTTTTGTACTGTAATACGGTTCAAGAGAGCCAAGAATGAAGCATTTATGGAGTACTGCTATTTCACACTTCCTTTTTCTGCCAGTAAGAACCAAAGCCAGGGGCATTCTGGTTTTTTGTTTTTTTTTTTTTTTTTGTGTGTGTGTGTGTGTGTGTGTGTGTGTGTGTGTGGTACTGGGGATCGAACTCAGGCCCTTGTGCTTGCAAGGCAAGCACTCTAATTACTGAGCTAAATCCCCAGCCCCGCCAGGGGCATTCTGATGGCTGATGCCCATTAGGTTCTTGTCTCTCTGTTACCTGATTTCAGATTCTGTAGGGTTAGCTAGCTCACTTGGAAATGTAGCCTCAGTTTAAGATAGAAGTCTTAGTCTTATTTATTCATTCATTCAACTTCTTGTGTTGAGCCTCTCCTGTGTGTCATGCATTTGTCACAGACTGTTACAGTGGTGAAAAGACAGCAAGGTCCTTGCTTCCATGGAATTCACATGCTAGTCAGGGAGAACAACAGTAATCACACACATTCATAAGCTGTGCATGTAGAAAACTAACAGCTGGTAGTAACAAAAGTAGGGTGATGTGCTATGAAATGACTGCTAGGAAGAGCTCTGAGATGGTGAAAATTCTGCTGAGTCTGAATGATGAGGAACCAGCATTGAGAGTATGGGAGAAGGAGCACCCAGGCTGAAAGGACAGCGTGTACAGAGGATGTCAAGTAGGAAGGAGCTTGGCGTCCGTCCGGGAACAAGATGAGGCTGTGGGGCTGCAGCCTAGTGGTCAAGGGGAAGATGATACATAACGAGGCTGGAGCTAGGCAAGGGTCACGTCTTCTAGGGATTTTGTAAGTCAAGGTTAGGAGCTTTTGTTTTGTTTTTTGTTTGTTCGTTTTTGTTTTTTGAGATAGGTTTTGCTATGTAGTTTAGACTGTCCTTGAACTCACTAGGTAGCCCAGGCTGGCCTTGAACTCATAGCAGTCCTCCTGCCTCAGCCTCCCAAGTGCTGGGATTATAGGTGTGCGTCGCCATGCCTGAACTCTAAGCTTATTTTTACTCATTGTGTGATGTGGTTCTTTTGCAGGGTTAATGGAGGAGAATGAGATGGTCCAGTTTATATTTTTAAAGCTCCATCAAGCTACCAGGAGGCACAGAGCCCATGCTGGAAGCAAAAGGAGCAGTTAGGGGCCATCACTGTGTCCATTCAAGGACAAGCAGGTGCCAGCTGAGGGATGGAGAGAAGTGTATGAACACAGAGTATGTTTTGTCAGTAGAGGTAACAGGACGCGTATGGATGTTATATGTGAAGGTTACAGTAAAGAAAGAAACAGGATGATGCCAAGGTTTGGGGTAGTGGTGTTGTTTCTAAAAATAGAGAAGCTTGGGGAAGTATTGGGTTTGTAGGGAGGGAGGGTCATTTGAGCTCTTAAAATTTAGATGCCTTTTAGTCATTGCCATAGTTAAGGCATAGTTGGGGTCAACACTGAGTACTTTCTGTATGCTAAGTGCTGTGCAAGGCTCTTTCACGTGTCTCCCTTATTTTAACATCATAACAACCTTTTGTAGGCAAATTTTGATGCTCTGTTTTCAAGTGCAAGAACTGAGGCTCCGAGAAGCAGGATGACTTGCTTGGGTTTGCACCTTGATCTTCTGGCCCCAGAGCTCTTGGCTGACTTGTTGCTCAGGGCAGATGTTGAAGGAGGTTGAGATTAGTGTTGAGTTGATATTTCCCACTGGGAGAGAGGATGGGAATTGCATGTTGCCTCATCAAGGCCTGATTCCCATTTTTCTGGAAGAAGGGCCTGTCAGAGCATTGCCCTTGTGCAGCAAGCTGTTGTAAATCTTGACGTTTTCAAAATTGCGCAAACTTGAAAGACCATTTTAGTAAGATTCTCAGCCACCTTAGAAACGCCACATTAACAACGGTGGTGCTTTCCACTAAATGAGCAATTTGTGAAGGTGTTAACTAAAATAAATCAAAGAAGCTTAAAAAGCACTGAGGGAATGTGGAGCTACTGTTTCGACTCTTGATTGCTACCTCTTTATTGAGGGGACCAAATGAGAGCTGAAGAAGAGGAGGAGGCAGTTGCTTGTGTTCTTGGAGTTTCAGTTTCCAGTTTTGAGCCCTAACTGGGAACATTATTAGGTTACCCAGAATGCTCGGTTTTCATGAGCTCCTATGATTTAGAACAAAGATAGTGAGTGCCTTAACAAGCCTAGAGGCAGTGCTGACTGTGCCTTCAGCCTGAAGGTTGACTCTTTTTTACAGTGTCCTGGGAGCCACATCGAGGTGCCAGAAGGCTCAGGGGGTACAAGTACTGCTGTGCATACCAGTGAGAAGATCTTTGATGGAGGCCCTCTTCAGACTTCGTAGGCCAGATATTTTTCTTACTTAATTTATTTATGTTGCTGGGGATAGAATTCAGGGCCTTGCGCTTGCTAGGCAAGGGCTCTACCACTGAGCTGAATCCCCAAACGCTTTTCTTACATTTTAAAGCCTGGGCCAGACAGAAGCTAGTGCTGACAGAGGAGAATTATCCCACTTGCAGCATGCCGGCACCACCACTGTCAGAAAACCAGGTTTATCAGGGTACTTAGATCTCCTTCACATAATTCCAGAACTTCTTCCCATCCAACCCCCAATTGTAGTACTAATTGGAACCTTTATGATTTATCAGCCAGAGTCACTGTTCACATTAGTCAAAGTCTATATGAATGGAAACTTGGTCTTGCAAAAACCTTGTGAGGAGCTGAAGGGTCCATTTACATCTAGACTAGCCCTATCTGTGGTTGTAGATGAGCTCTTCTGTTGGGCTCAAGTGGTCTCCATTTTGCCCCAGTCCTTACTTTATTCTGTTATCCATTCTCTTGTGTTTGCTGCCTGCTTTCTGTAGGACCCAGCCCAGTCTTTCCTAGCCCTGGGCTTGTGAAGAGAACTTACTTACCTGGATGGTTACCTAGCCTTCCCTGCCACCTTCTTGCCATGCTCCTTGGTATTCCTGCAGGTGAGAGTGGCTGCCTTTTCTCTTTAAAGGGCTGCTGCTAGGAAGAGGAATGGGATTTGAAAGGGAAGGCTAGATTGTGTTTTACTTCATTTGCCAAATTGCTTTGTCAGTACCTTGAAGAGAAACAGAAGCTCTTGTGTGGAGGAGAAAGAGTTTCTGTGCTCTCTTGAAACCAGCCACCTGATTCCCAGTGGGGCCATCTCTGTACTCCTGAGCAGCAAAGTAGCAAGTCAGGTTCAAGAACAGGTATTTCAGGGAATGTGCCTGTGCCTGTTAAATGTTTCTTGACAGAGTGATAGGGCCTGACACTTTATGGATTTAGAATCAGGAAATGGAGCAGATTGGGGACTTTTGGGCTGAGGGGACAGGGACAGCAAGTAAAGGCAGAGGAATTGCAGGCCTCAACAGGCAGCCTTTGTTTGATGAGGATGTGCCTGGAGGAGTGGAAAGAGGTCCGAGGGGGTAGAATATAGGGACACTGGAGTCAACTGTGACTGGGCAAATCGTCTACCCTCGTGGGCTCCACTTTCCTCATTCATGGCCTGTGATGATACATAACCTGCCCCACTGGCTATTTGGGGAGGAGGAACAGAATAACCCAGGGTCCTAACTCATGTTCTTTTGCTTAGAGAATGCTGAACTAGAAGCTCTGTCATTAGCAAGCTGGTTGCACTTGATTAAAAAAAAAATCACATTTTAAGGCCTCAGTATTCAGGAGGCATTGCTCTCTGGTTAATTTCTTTTCTCAATGTATGAATCTTTTCTAAAACTCTCTTTTTTAAATTTAGTATTCCAAGTTTGGTCCCTAGCACTAAAAACAAACAAACAAATAAATTTAGTGTTCCAAATTGGGCATGGTTAAGAAAAAAACCAAAAAAACCACAACAACAAAAAAAATTGGGCATGGTGGCGCATGCCTGTAATTCCTTCACTTGGGAGGCTGAGGTGGGAGGATCACTGTGAGTTTGAGGCCAGCCTGGACTATATAGTGAGTTTAAGGCCAGCCTGCATAGCGAGACCTTGTCTCAAAAAAAGAAAGGAATGAAGGAAGGAAGAGAAAGAACACAAAAGAAAGAGGAAAGAAGAGGGGAAGAGAGGAAGAGACAGAGAAAGAAAGAGAAAGTGTTCCAATAACATCAAATAACCTGGAGCCCTGTTTTCCTTATTTGTATCATGGGTTTAGAAATACCTGTCCTGCCTCCCTCGTTGGGTAGTCAGGAGGGTCCAGTAAGCTGATTAATGTGAATGTGATGAAAGCCTTGTATGAATGTAGAAGATAGTGGTGATACTGCTGTGGCTAGAATGGTTTGACACATAGGGCAGTGTCTATATTAGGGAAGAAAATTGAGAGAGCTGCCTCTAGGCCTGATAAAATGTTACATACAGTAAGTGTGCCCACATTATGATGATTTTATCCTCAGGGGAGAAAATTCAAAAGGGGTTGGGGGAAAAACAGAGACATAGAAAAAGTGAAAGAGATGAGAGCAAGGCTGGAGGACAGAGGAAGATTATGCAAACTTTGGGAAACTGGTGAGGAAGACAGGAGGGAAAGAGAAGGAAAAAATATAAATAAGAACAGAACAATAATGACAAAAAACTAGAAACAGTTTCACAGTCATAAAAACAAGAAAAAAAAGAAAAAGGAGGGAAAAAAAAAGAAGAAAAGAGCAAAAAAAAAATGTGTCCATATGCAGGCCTGTCTGCTGTCACTGATAGACAGAGGGGGCAGACCCAGATCCTTGTTGATTAATCCCAGCAGAAGATTCACAGTGGGGTAGTGGATAATCCTAGCAAGACTGCACCTTTAGTTCCACTAAAATTCAGGCTGGTTTCTGGCTGTGATATTGGGACCCAGTTTGTTCAGCCAGCAACGCACTGTGTCTCCTGTGACTTGGACTTGGCACTCTCTGGCTTGAACTCTTCTCTTGACCTACTGCAGACTTGAGCTCCACTCCTTTCTGCTTTGCCCTGACACAGGGAGCCGCTAGATGGAGCTACCTACAGCTTCTCTCAATTTTGAGCTCAACTGGCGTCTCTCCAAGATGGCAACCAGAGAAATCTCCTGAACCTGAATTTCTGAACCTGAATAACTCACCAGCCACTACAGTCCACTGTGTCCACTGCCCCATTCCACTAGTGGATCTCTCTGTGGATACCTCTGAGGTCGCCAGTAGTCACTGTCTGTCTGCAGGCTTGAGCCACCTCTCCCAGGTCTGCCGCTGTGGCTTGGGAAGAAGGTGCCATTTGCCACCACCTACTTCTATGCTGAGGTCCCTCTCTTCGCTCTCCCCTTGGGCTTCAGTTTTCTCTTCAAATCCTTGCTAGATCCTGAGAACCCACTTCCTTCCTTCTCTTCCTCATGTTGTTATAATCCAGCATCTGGACATCAAATCTTGGAAAGACTGTTTCTCTGCTGTTCAGCACTACGCCATCTCTCCAAAAGTCTAGGCCTGATAAAATGGCAACTGTTTTTGTCAACCTTTAAAAGTTACTAGCTGTGCGTGGTGGTGCACACCTGTAATCCCAGCACTTGGGAGGCTAAGGCAGGAGGATTGCCTTGAGTTTGAGGCCAGCCTGGGGTATATAGTAAGCTCAAGGGCAGCCTGAACTACATGACGAGACCCTGTCTCAAAAACCCCAAAACAAACAAACACAAAAAAACTCTTCCTTCTAATGTTAGAATGCAAAGTTTAGTTTCTGCTTAGAGTTTACGCTTTGTAGCTCAGGATTCTTTTAGCCAAGATTTTTAAACTGGTACATGCTCTGGGTAGGAAGCCCAAGAGTTGCTGTTAAGGTTGTATAGTGTGTATGAAAAGGTGGCTGTTGGCTGCTGTATCTGCTTCAGGAACATAGAAAAGATGCTACATGTGCTCTCACCAGAGATCCACCAGCTGATCTTGTGGTAGGATCAAAAGCTACAAAGGGGCTACTGAGCACCGTGCAAATATTGTTACTGAGACCTTTGTCCCTGGGCGCGAGGGTAGAGAGGGAGATAGAGAGAGGAGCTGGTAGTGGGTGGTGCTGTTTTTCTGATTCTTTTTCTTTAGTGCTTTCTGGTAAGGGCCAGGAGCTTGAATCCTCAGATTCCTAAGGGAAGGGCAGAACAGGTTATTGCGCAGACAGCATAGAATTTAGAAATAGAGGACTTGCTAGCCTTATTAACGAAGTCATCTTGTACAAGTCACTTCTCTGAACCCAGTTTCCTCATTCATAAAATGGGGTTGGTGTGTAAGAAAATGTCTTGTAGACTATAAAACCCTTTAGAGGTGATCGTGGACAGTGTTACTGCTTTATTGTTGTTGACATTATGAGCAGGCATTTTTTTTCCTCCAGGTGGAAATGAGACAGGCTTAGATTAGAATTTATGTCTTCAAATTCCCTGGTGAGTGGAGATGACTCTAGAAGAAGCTGGGTGCAAATAAAGTCTAACCATTGAATGCAGTGCAAGGGTTTCTGAAACAGGTATTATAGGGTGCTTGTTTCTTAGCCTTATCGCAGAGGCTCACACCTAAACTGCTTTTCTGGGTGGAAGATCAAGCTGCTGCCTGCCAGATGAGATCATAGGATTCCACATGCTTGTCAGGAGTAGGAACCAGGAATTGAGAGCTGGTTGTGGTTGGGATGGGTGAGCATGTGGTAGGCGTGGCACACAGTGGCAGGCCAGGCAGCAGTTTGGCCTGATGGTACTAACATTTGCCTTGTTAGGGTCTGGGCCACTGTAACCCTCAGTGCCCAGCCTGCCCTTAGGCACTAGGGCAGGATCAGGACAACTCCATGGGCACTAGGGCAGGATCAGGACAACTCCAAAGTTTTTCTGTTTCTTTCTTTGTGTTGTGCTGATTTGGATATAATCTCCAGGGAGGCTCAGTGGTCAGTTTGGAGATGGAGCTAATATCTTAACATCACTAAACTGAGATGATTTGATAGTGAAAATATTTTAGCTGTCTATATTAAGAGCTTTAAAAAATTGAACATGCCCCTTGATTCAGTAATTTCACTTCTGGGACCTTAAGGAAATAATTTGAATTGCAGAAAAAGCCTGTGCACAAGGGTGTACTGGTTATAATGTGATAAGGAGCACCTAAAACATCCAGCTTTAGAAGAATGTATATCTAAAATGTCAGCACCACAGGGTAAGGATTTTTTTGTTTGTTTGTTTCCAGCATCTACAGTAGTGGCTGGGCACGTAGGTACTCTGTGACATTTTTTAAAGTCATATGAAAAAAAATTTACATCTATATGATAGGATTATTATTTAGCCATTTCAAATGAAGAAGTGTTAATGATATAGGATATATTCTACATTAATACAATGTGGGGAAAAAAAGCAAGGTATTTTTATATATGGTAAAATATTTTGTTTTTTGGTGATACTAGGATCAAACCCAGGGATGCTTCACCACTGAGCTACACACTCAGCCCTTTTTATTTTTTGAGACAAGGTGTCACTAAGTTGCTCAGGATGGCCTCCAACTTGCAGTCCTTCTGTCTCAGCTTCCCAAGTAGCTGGAATTACAGGCATGCACCATATATATGTATTTTTTTAATAGAAAGTAGGGTAGGGCAGGGTACTGGGAAGATACCCAGGTATATTTCCAGATAGTGATGTTATAGGTGACTTTTTTCTTTTTTAATTTTATAAAATTTTGAAAAAACTATGATTTTTTGATTGGTAAAGTTTTTTTTTCAATAAATCAAGTTATTATTTTTAGAAAGCAGGTTAGTTAGATTATTTGTGGAACAAATCAGCAGCCTCTAGAGCCAGCTCCTCTATCTTTTGAAAGAACGAGGCAGCCTTTGTCAGCACACAAAACACCTACACACTTTGGTTGTTCCTGTCAGCTTGGCATGAAAGGTGATCCCTCCTAACTTCAAAAGGGTGATAGAAATCCCCTGGTGTTGAAATTGTGTGGCTCAAATTGCAGAGACATGCCCATACATTTATGATCCCATCATTGAACTGAAGACATTTTGTAGTAAGGGGAAGAATTTCAAGAGATAGAATTTGCTGGGTGGGGTGATTAATTCTTAGAATTCTTTTCCTCGTTCACAGTTTTTTAGAAGCTTTTGAAAGTATTCTCTGCTTTCTTTTGTTCTTGTTTTAGCTCTTGTAATCATAAAGTAATTTTTAGATCAACACCTTAGTGTATTAGAGTAAATACAGTATTTCATGAAATGTTTCTCTAAAATACTGTGTTCTCTTGAAGCCAAGATTTCCTTAGAATTAAAATCTCTGCCTTTAGGTGGACTTTGACACCTGAGACGGAAATTCGTAGTTTTCCAACTTAACTGGCTTCTGGTAGGTTAAATATACCCCAGGGGAAAGGCCCACTTTTCTCACCCTGTGAGGACTCTGTGATGATCAGGGGTCCCCAGACATTACTGACCTGTTGTTGTGACTATAATCCTTTTCATTCACATGACTTCTCATTTATCTTCTCTCTGTCTTTCTAGCCATAACCAGCAAACCACAGTGTTCAGGCATCCTGTGACTGGGCAGTTTTCTCCAGAAAATAGTGAATTCATTCTTCAAGAAGAGTAAGTACTTTTGTTTATTCTCCTTGTCCAGGCAGATTTCAGGACCTTGAAGGCATTTGCTTAAAACAAAGGTTGTTGGACATTTTCTGTCAGATAGAGGACCTTGGAGCGGGTTGGTTGATTGAAAGAGAAATGTGAGAAGAATTTTATTATTCAGTCTCCAGCCTTCCCTAAGTAGGAAGAAGTGGAAGAGGAGAGATGATACGGGGATGTGCTGTGGTTGGTATGCTCAGAGCCTCTTACAAGTTCCCTTTCCCCTAAAGCATCATCTAACACATTAGTGATGCTCTAACTAGACCACTCATGTGGTGTGAGCATACTTAACATAGCCTCTGAGAGAGCAGTGCAGGCTCCCAGGGAAGCCTTAAGTGAGAGTCTAAAATGGGGATCTAGAAGAGAGGAAGCTGGTGGTGCCCATGTCCCTGAACATTTTGAGTCCATTCTGCAATTTTCCCAACCCAGGAACTTTCCTGCTCCGTGACTCAGTTTCAGCCAGGCCTCTAGAGTGCCAAAAGGCCAGTTTGCCATCAGGGCTTGTCTACTTAAAAATGCAGGAGCAGCCTGAGCTGGACATGTTCTTTTCCCAAAAATGAAGATGAGAAATGTGCACGGGTGGCTTATCTGAGATAGTTTTATCTGAAGAAAATATTTTCTGAGAAGGGACTTATTTTCCCTTTACATTATTTTTCCTCTGCTAAGCACTTAGACCAAATATAACCTTTAAAAAATGATCAGTATTTATATTTTTACAGTATTTCTCTCCCTCAGTTCTTACCTTTTTGAACTTTTCATTAGAGGAAAAATTTAAATGTTCAAAAGTACAGAAATCTTCTTCATCCCTTGGATTATTTTGAGGCAAATTCAAAACATCATTTCATGTCTGTAGTATTCTTAGAATCATTATCCTACTAGGAATCTATGATTGTTATAATATTGACGTTCCTTTGATGTTTACTCTGTGCTGGAAGCTTTACATGCATAACTCACTTACTAATCCTTTTACAGATGAAGATACTGAGACTCGAAGTAAAGTCACTTGCCCAAAGTCCCATTGCTAGGAGTAGAGAGCCAGGATGTCACCCCAGGGTGGCCAGGCTTCACAATCTGTGGTGTCTTTGTGTGAGGTTCTGTTCAGTCAAGTGAAACCTCTGTCCTTTCCAGAGGTGCTTGTTGAGTTATTTTGGTGCTGGCGATCCATGGGACATGATGGCCAAACTCTGGGTTTGGGGTGCTGACTTTGGTTTGGGGTTGTACTTGAAATTGAACCCAGGGCCTTAGAGCTGAGCTATGTCCCAGACTCCTTCTTAAATTTTGAGACGGGGTTTCCCTAAGTTGCCCAGGCTGGGCTCAAACTTGTGATCCTCTGCTTCAGCCTCCCAAAGTGCTAGGATTCAGGTGTGCACCACCACTTCTGGCTCTGACGTTTATACTATAGAATGAGCATCACTCACCTGAAGTGCTCTGAAATCCAAAACATTTAGAGCATTATGTTGGCACTTAAAAAGATTTTCAGATTTGGGGTTCTTGGATTTGTCGTACTCGACTAGTAAGGTCTGTGCCAGTGGAGATAAACCTGTGGCACGTGTGCTGCAGCGGGCTGTCATCCCTGAAAACTCTAAAAGGTTCACCATCCCTTGTCTGTGCAAATACTCCGAAATCTGGAAAATGCTCAAATCTGAAATACATCTAGTCCTGGGCATCTTGGCTAAGAAATAGCCTACAGCTGAAGGAGAGTAGAAGGTAAAAATTGTCTTACTTCCTGGGTTGAGAAGGAGCTGCTGTCCCTCAAATTCCAGAGTGACTTTGTTTATAGAATCCTGGAGATCAGAAGCACCTGGGAGGTCATTGATTGCCGTCTCCTTCAAGATACCTGCAGCCTGTCTGTGGTTAGATTGTGTCTGGAGGAAGACTCCATCTGAACTCTTAGGCTAGGAAGTTACCAGCTTCAGTAGGAGCTGCTAGAGACTGCAGACTCTTGTCTCTACACACTTGTGTCACACTTTATTTTCATCTCATTTCTAGCATTGTATCTCTTGACTGCTTCTGAGAAGGTAGCCTTCTTTTACCAAAATAGCTCTGGAAGAATTCCAATTCCATGTAATTTCCAAGGAAAAGATGTTCCTTGCTTTCAAGGACATTTCCTGGGTGCTGTGGGAGAACCTGCTTATCCTTGGGTGAGGGGTACTGTGTGGTCAGACATTCCTTGCAACAGCAGAAAGTGTTTTAGGCATTGACAGGAAAGGAAGAGTTCTATGAACTGAAGTGATGATGATGCCTGCACTTAACTAACGTGTTTGTGACAGAGGAAACAGAGGGTCTGGTGCGTGTTAATTAAAGGGGACTCTGACCTGGCTTGTGGACCATGGAAGAACCCTCAGTTTTGGGAAGGGCTGTAGTTTAAATTTAGACCTGTGCAGTCAAGGTGAATGGCTTGGGCAGAGACCTAGAAGCAAGAGGGTAGGACATGGAGGATCTATACCAGATGAACTATGAAGAGCACTGGGTAGATTCTGGAAGTGAAATTGACAGGACCTGATGATTATTTGAGATAAGGATAAAACAAAAGAGGACAGGTTTTTTTTGTAATTAATTTTTATTTCGTATTAGTACATGTTTGTATTACATAATGATCATACTCCTCATGGGGCGTTGGTACATGTATATAACACATCTTAATTATTTTTTCATCCTCCTCCCCTCCCCCATCCATCTTTTGGTCCTCTTCCCATTTGAAAAAGATCTATCCCTATTTCCTGTTATTTACCTTTTATTTTGCTCTTTATTTATATTTTTGGTTTTTTATATATGAAACCATGCAATATTTAAGCTTGTGTGTCTGATTTATTTAACATCATTGTCTCAAGGTGTGTCCATTTTCCTACGAATGACTTTTTTATCCTTAATTATGTAGAGTAGTACTCCATTGTTTTGGCTTGTGTCTAGATATCCCCCAAAGCCTCATGTGGTCATAGGTGGAGCTTTTCAGAGGTGGCTGGTTCTAGGGTGTGTGATGCTAGGATCAACGGAGGAAGTGTTATTACTAAATTACTCCACTGATTGGTTTGGCATAGTTCTGGGTGTTGTGTATTATGGGAGGCCTACCCTTGGATATGAGTGCTACCCACCCTAAGGACATGTATCCTGGATAGACTATAAGGGACAGAAAGAGGGCTGTTGCTTGCTGCTTCCAGCTTGTTACTTCCCTGTTTTGCTGCCTTCTGCCCACCATGAACTATTTCTCTTCTGTGATGCTCCTCTGCCATGCCACCCTGCCTTGGAGCCAGCCATTTATGGACTGAAACCTCTATAAAATAAACCTTTCCTCCTTTAACTTTGGGTGCCATTCATTTTGTCTCAGCCATGAGAAAAGTAATTTAAGACATCCATTGTGTATAAACGCTTTTTTTTTTTTTATCCATTCATTTGGTGGTGGACATACAGGCCACTTCCAAGATTTAGCTGTTATGAATTGTACATATGAATTGTGCTGCTGTGAACTGTGCTGCTATGGATATGCATGTATCACTGTACTATGATATCTTTAACTCTTTTGGGAAGATTCCTAGAAGGGTAGAACAGAATTTCTAGTATTAATTTTTTGAGGAGTCTCCATGCTGATTTCCATAATGGTTCTACTAGTTTACATTCCCACTAACAATGTAGAAAGTTTCCTTTTTCCCTACAGCCTTACCAGCATTTGTTACTTATTATTCAATTTCTTTTCTGTCTCTCTCTCTCTTTCTTTCTGTTTCTTTGTCTCTCTGTTTCTCTGTTTCTGTCTCTGTCTCTCTCTCTGTCTCTGTCTCTGTCTGTCTCTGTCTGTCTCTCTTTCTCTCTCTCTCTTTGAGACAGGCTTTCACTATGTAGTTCAGGCTGACCTCAAACTTTCTGCCCCAACCTCCCAAGTGCTGGAATTACAGACATGTGCCACCACACCTGGCTATTATTATTTAATTTTGTTTTATTATTTAATTTCTTGATGATAGCCATTCTTTCTGGAGTAAGGTGGAATCTTGGTGGTGTTTTAATTTGTATTTCTCTAATGGCCAGAGATGTTGAACATTTCTTTCATCTATTTGTTGGCCATCTGTACTTCTTCTGAGAAGTGTCTGTTCATTTCAGTTTTCATTTTTTTGTTTGGGTCTTATATTTTGGAGAGTTCTGATATATTCTAGATATTAGTCCTTTGTCTGAGGAATAGCTGGCAATTTTTTTCCCCAGTTCTGTGGTTGTTTCTTCACTCTTTTGGTTGTTTTCTTTGCTGAGGAAAAGCTTTTTAATTTGATATGATCCCATTTGCTGATTCTCGTTATTATTTCTTGTGCATTTGGGGTTTTGTTAAAAAAATGCTCGCCTACACCTATGTGTTCAAGAGTTTTACTTATTTTATCTTCTAGTAGATTGTTTCTTTTTTAGCATTTAGATCTTTGATGCATTCAGTTTTAGTTTAGTACATGGTAAAATATAGGGGTCTAGATTCACTCTTCTGTGTATAGATAGCCATTTTCCCCAGCACCATTAAAGAGGTTATCTTTCCTCCAACACATGTTTTTGGCCCCTTTGTCAAAGTTGTTTCTGCAACCTCTATTCTGTTCCATTGAGCCACATACATGTCTCTTTTATTTGCCAATAAAGTACCATGCTGTTTGTATTACTGTGGCTTTGTAGTATAACATGAAGTGTAGGATTGTGATGCCTCCTACTTAGCTCTTGCCCAGGATTGCTTTTGCTATTCTAGGTCTCTTCTAGTTCCATATGAATGTTAGGATTGTTTTCTCTAGATCCATGAGGAATGCTGTTGGTATTTTGATTGGGATTGCATTAAGTCCATATATCAGTTTTGGAAGTACAGCCATTTTGACAGTACTGGTTTTGCCTATTCAGGAATAGGGGATGTCTTTTCATTTTCTGATGACTTCTTCCGTCTCCTTTCTGAGAATACTGTAGTTTTCATTATAACAGTCTTTCTCTTCCTTGGTGAAGTTAATTCCTAAGTATTTTTCTTGTTGGTATTGTGAATGGTTTTGCTTCCCTAATTTGTGTCTTGGTGAGTTTATTATTGGTGTACAGGAACAGTATGTACATATGTATATCTGTATTTATTTAGTTTTTTGAGACAGTGTCTCACTGTGTAGTTCAGGTGGGCCTTGAACTTACAGCAATCCTCTTCACTCAGCCTCCCATGTGCTGGGATCATAGGCGTGTGCCTGGCTTTTGGAAAACGTTTGATTTTTGTGTGTTGACTTTATATCCTGCTACACTACTGAATTTGGTTCTTAATTCTAAGGTTTTTTGGTGGAATGTTTTTGGTTTTCCATGTAGAGGATCATGTCATTTGTAAATAATGATTATTTGACTTCCTCTTTCCTATACATATCCCTTTTATTTCTTTCTCTTACCTGAGTGCTCCAGCTAATATTTCCAGAATTATATGAACAAGAGTGGTGATAGTAGACGTCCTTGTCTTGTTCCTGATTTTAGAGGAAAAGCTTTCAAATTTCTTCATTTAATATGATATTGGCCATTGGTTTGTCCTAAAAGGCTTTTATCAGATTAAGATAAGGTCCTTCCATACCTACTGTCTTATACCTACTGTATTTTCTTCAGGTTTTTTTTTTTTTAAATCATGAGTGGATGTTGGATTTTTGTCAAAGACCTTTCCCACATCCGTTGAGATGATCATGTGGTTTTTTTTTTCCCCTTGCTTCTGTTTATGTGATGCATTACATTGATTAATTTACATATGTTAAACTATCCCCGCATCTCTGGGATAGATCCTACTTGGATGTGACATATGACCTTTTTGATGATTCATTGTGTCCAGTTTGCCTCCAGCATCTTGTGAGGTGTTTTGTATATGTTCATTAAAGAGATTGCTCTTAGTTCTCTTTTTTGGTTGGTCCTTTTCTGGTTTTGGAATCAGAGTAATGTTAGCTTCCAGGAATGACTTTTGGAGTACTCTTTCATTTTCGATTTCATTAAAGAGTTTGAGATATATTGGCATTAGATCTTCCCTAAAGGTCTTGTAGATTTAGCAATGGATCCATTGGGACCTGAACATTTTTAGGGTTGTTTTTTTTTTTTTAATTTCTCTAATTTCATTGCCTGATATTGGATTATTCAAGGCTTTTATGTCTTCTTGGTTCAGCTTTAGTACTTCATATTTATTTGGGAATCTATCCATTTCTTTTGAATTCTCCATGTTATTAGAATACAGATTCTCAAAGTAGTTACTAATAATTTTCTGAATTTTAACAGAGTCCATTGTGATTTCATCTTTTTCATTTCTATTTGCATTAATTTGTCTTTTCCTTCCTCTTTTTGGGGGGATAAAATTGGCTAGGGGTTTGTCTATTTTGTTTATTCTTTCAGATAACCAGCTCTTTAGTTCATTGATTCTTTGTTCTTTTGTCTTAATTTTATTAATTTCTACTCTGATCTTTATAATTTTCTTCCTTGTATTAGCTTTAGATTTAATTGTTCTTGTTTTTCTAGGACCTTGAAGTATATTGTTAGGTAATTGATTTGAACTTGCTGTTTTTCTGATGTGGACATCCACAGGTATAAAATTCCCTCTTAGAACTGCTTTCACTGTGTCCTGTAGATTTTGGTATGTCATACTGACATGATGGTTTGATTCTAGGAAATGTCTCATTTCTTCCTTACTTTCTTCTGTGACTCATTGATTGGTCAAGTGATTATTGTTCATTTTTCATGTGTTTGCATAATATGTGAGGATTCTTTTACTATTGATTTTTAGTTTCATAGCACTATGGTCCAATAATGTGCATGGGACAGTTTTGATTCTTTTGCATTTACTTAAGCATGCTTTTACGGCTAGCATGTGATCTATTGTGGAGAAAGTCCCTTGTGCTGCTGAGAAAATGTACATTCTATTGTTGCGTGGAACACTCTGTCAATATATATTAATACCATTTGTTTGATGATTTGGTTCAACTCATATTTCTTTGTTTTTGTTGTTGTTGTTGTTGTTGTTGTTGTTTTGTTTTGTTTTTTGTCTAAATGACATGTCTGCTTGTGACCATTGAGTATTGAGGTCCCCTTTCATGCTTGCATTGGTGTTTGTCTGAGCTATTATGTACATTAGTGTTTGTTTTACAAAGTTAGGTGTTCCAGTGTTGGTTGCATATTTATTTATTTAATTTATTTATTTTGATTTTTTTGAGACAGGATGTTTTAGTTACTTTTCTTGTTGCTGAGATAAAATACCTGACACGCAAAGTTGAAGGAGGAAAGGTTTATTTAGCTCACAGGTTGTACAGGTTTCAGTTCATAGTCAGCTGGCTCTAAGGCAGGGTGGCATGGCAGACAGGCAGAAGGCAGCAAGGTAAGCAAGTGACCTTAGCAGCTTCTTTCTGCCCCATATATCTAATCCAGGCTGCCCAGATTAGGGTGGTGCCAAAGCCAATGAGTGGATTGATTTAGTAATCACACACCATTAATCCCAGCATCATACACTCTAGATTCAGCCACCTCTGAAAAAAGCCCCACCTATGACTGCGTGAGGCTTTGAGAGAACATCTAGGCACAAACCATAACACAGTGTTTCATTTTGTAGTGCAGGCTGGCCTTGAATCCACAGTGTAGCCCAGGCTGGCCTCAAAGCCACAGTGATCCTCCTGCCTCAGCCTTCCAGGTGCTGGGTTTACAGTTGTGTGCTGCCACACCCGGCTTGGTACATATAGGTTTACAAATGTTATTTTTTCCTGTTGACTGTTCCCTTAACCAATATGTAGTGACTTTCTTTGCCTCTTCTGATCAGTTTTGGTTTGAAGTGCACTTTGTCTGAAACTAGGATACTACTCCTGCTTTTTTCTGGGTTCCTATTGTACGGAATATTGTTTTCCATCCTTTGATATTTAATCTGTGTGTTTGTTTCAGATGAAATGTGATTTCTTCTGTATAGCATATTGGGTTTTGTTTCTAGCTCCATTCTGCAAGTTTGTGGTTTTTGATTGAGGAGTTGAGACCATTCACACTGAGAGTTATTACTGAGAAGTATTGACTTATTTTTGTGATTGTGTTATTTTCCATTGCAGTATATTGTTTATTCTTTCAAAGAGCCAGCTCTTCAATTCATTGATTCTTTGTATTTTTGTCTTAATGTTATTAATTTCTGCTCTGATCTTTATAATTTCGACCCCCCCTTTTGCTTAATTCTCATCCTTCCTGATATATTATTCATTCATTGTCTCTTTCTAGAATATCTTTGAGAATTTTTTGTAGTGCTGATTTGGTGGTCATTAATTTTTTGAGGTTCTCTTTATCATGGAAATACCTTATTTCTTCATCAGTTTTGAAAGATAGTTTTTTTTTTTTTTTTTTGGTGCTGGGGATCGAACTCGGGTCCTTGTGCTTGCAAGGCAAGCACTTTAACCACTGAGCTAAATCCCCAGCCCCTTGAAAGATAGTTTTGCAGGATAGGTAAGTCTTTGTTAGAAGTTGTGGTTTCTTTGGTTCGTTGTTTAGGGCTTGAAACACTTCATTTCAAGCTCTTTTAGCCTTTAAGGTTTGTGTTGAGAAGTCTGCTCTAATTCTAATGGGTTTATATTTATTACTTATTTGTTGCTTTTCTCTAACAGCTTTTAAGATTCTGGCCCTGTGTTGGACTTCTGGGATTTCTACTACGATGTGTCATGGAGAGGTTTCTTTCTGATTTTGGCTATTTCAGGTTCTATATGCCTCACTTACCTGTATGTTTAATTCTTTCCCAATACTGTATTTGGGAAGTTTTGTGGTATTATTTCAGTAAACAGATTTTTTGTACCTTGTGTGCTATCTTCTGATTTTTCACTAATTCCATTTAATCTTAGATTAGTCTTCTTTGCATCATCTAGCAGCTGTGGGATCCATTTTTAATGTTGTCTTGTTGTTTTTAAGGTATCTTTGAGTAATTTGTCTCTGATAGCAGCTCTGTCTTCTAGTTCTCACACTCTGTCCTCACATTAGTTGCTTCTGTGGCCCATACTTTCCACAAAATTTTTTAATCACCCAGATTTCTTTTTGGAACCTTTTTGAAACTCTGATTCTTTGCTAAACTGGTCATTCATGGTTTGTATCATTTTGTTTAGCTCAGCTAGCTTTTTATTAGGGTCTTCTATAAAGTCTCTCATCATTTTTTTCGTTGCATCCATTTTGTTTAATTTTATCTTCTTTAAGCTCTTCAAACACCTTACTGATCTGTTTTTAATCTCTTCCGTTATTCTTTTGAGTAATTCAGCTCTATGACTTTTGCTGTCCTCCCCCTTGGTACCTGCAGACCTTTTTGAAGGTTTCTTGAAGGAAGGATATTGGAAGATAAGCATGACACATATGGGCCATGCGCAGCTTAGAGACACGTGGCCAGCCTTGGTGGGGACAGACAGCAAGAAGAGTGACTTGTAGTGATTTGTTTGCCAAGAGGAGGGTGAAGATAAGATTGGACTGGAAGGCTGAAGCCAATTATCTAAGTTGCTTCTTCCTAAATTACATCCAGATTTACTTCTGGGGAAACTCTGGAGAGTGAAGCATGATTTCCTCTCACAGAAACTCTTAAAAAATATGCAATGAATGAAATTTTTGTTTTATTCCCTTAGAAGAGCTTAATTTTGTTGTGTAGGGTGTTATGTGGTGAGGAGAAAAGGCTGACCATTTACGTCCTTATACTCAACTCTCAGACTAATGTTTTGCGTGGAATAAGGAACACTGGCTCTTTTTCTTCTCCAAAGAATTCTAAGGCAAAACCCAGAGTGTTATAACCATATTGACCCGTCTTGACAGAACCTGCACTCCCAGTTTCCTAGAGCTAATTCTACTGGAGCAGTGGTTCTCAAAGTGTGCTCTCCAAACTAGTGTCACCGGGCCAATTGTTAGAGCTGCAGATTCTCAGTTCTCACTCAGACCTGCTGAATCCGAGACTCTGGAGGAAGGACCCAGAACTCTGTTTTAACAAGCTTCTTGGGGAATTCTGGTGCAGGAAGAAGCTTGAGAGCCACTGACTTAAGCATCTTGCTAAACTTCTCATTATTCCTGAGTTACTTCCATGTTCTTCTGTGTCTTCAAGATACCCACCAGTCTCTGCGCTGCAGGGACAGTCTGAGGTGGATTTTGTCCAACACATAATTTTGGGTTCCTTCTTCCCTGGGAATTTTTTCTTAACCTGCAGAGCCCATCTTCATGGTGACTTCTCTTAGGATATTGCTAGCATGAACTGGTGTGTCTCAGGTATGGTTCACCTGAGCTGCTTAGCATCACCCGTGTGTGCCCACCCAACGACCATCTTCATTTTGTAGATGAGCAGTCAGAGAGGAGAGTAAAAACTGTGAGCTCACAAGTGCAGAGCACAGGAGCCCCGAGCGTTCTGATTCCCACATCAATAATGCAGAATCAACCCAGAGGGGCTAAGGTCTGCTGTCGTAATGAAGAATTTAAAAGAAAAAGGCTTCTTTCCTACTTTTGCTGCATTTCTATCCCTAGGTCACCTGAGGGGCTCTCCTCGCACCTCTCCTGAAGGAGGCTTGATTTCTGTGCTTGCACAGTAGCCAAAAGCAAGACAAAGGGAACTGAGGGAAATGCGCACTAGCTTTTCCACTCCCGCAGCATCTGCTAAAGTAAGTCCTAGGGCCACCTCTCATTTCAGGGGCGCAGGGAAGGAGGTATCTACCTGGTAGCTAGGAAGAGAGTGAGACGTGTTTGTTGGGTAGCGCAAGTGGTCACGCTTGATAATTTACAGTTCAGACTGATCAAGGGAAGCAGGACCTGTGGTGTTAGTCACTAATAAGCCACATTTGCTGCTTGACTAGAGCGCTTGTTTTCTCACTTCATCTTTTCTGCTAAGCTGCTTGCTTCGTAGTTCTTCGTTAGCCACTTAGCTGCCCGGAAGGGCGGGCATCAGCCAGCAGGCCGTGCGGCCTCGTGCACGGCTGGCAGGTGGGGCAGTCGGGGTTTGATGCCGGGGACTGTGCTTCTAAACACTGTTGTACCGCCTCCTGCTGGAGTAGTCTTCAGGGGACAGTCCTCATCATGGGCCGCAATTCAGTGATGTGCCAGCTGAGGAGCTACTGCCGCGTAGAGATTGTAACTGTATTTACAGTGATGAAGTTTGGTGTGTAGTGACTTCATGCCAGGTTGGAAGACGCGAGCCTCCTTTGTACTCTCTGCTCAGTATTCGCTAGCCGTTCATTACAGGGCCTCATTTCCAGTTACTGGATCGCTTGGGTTCTTCTTAAGTCTCTTCCTGATTCTCGGTGGCCTGCTCAAGTTGTGAGCCTGAGGGCTTTCCGGGGGTCCGCTTCAGGGAGTCATTCTCAGCACGGCCGTTCAGGGCTGTGGTCTCGGTCCTGGGTGCTCCTGCACAGGAGCCTTTTCTTCTTGGCGCGGGGCTGCCCGGAAGCCCCTGACAGACACCTCCGGAGTTCTTGGCAGGAGGAGAGCGTTCCTGAGCAGTGACACCGGCGGCTGACTGACAGCAGACTGCGTGCACCATCCCCAGGCTCTGTCAAGCATTTCACACTGAGGTGAGGTCTGGCGTTCACTCACTTTGGGAGTTCAGAAGCCCACAGTGGCGCTGAGCGGCCAGCTGCAAGGCTCACAGGATTGCCTGAGAGCTTCCTAATCAGGGGAGAACCCTTGCTAGGCCTACCGTTTTGGCATCCCACTGAGGTTAGCTTCTCCCTTCTCTTGGGGTCTGAGCAGCTCTTTGTTTTCTCATTGGATTATATGGAAAAGAAACACTGGTTGGAATTGCCTGCAGTGTTGCGAGTGGTGTTCCGAAGATAGCACTTAAAAAGATACAGTCTTGCTGAAGGTAAGAATCGTCTCCCTCATCTTTGACCTCTTTCTGATGGAGATTCATCTTACAGGTTATAGGGCAAGACTCTCTCAAGGCTTGTGCGGATTTGGGTGTGGGGGTGGGGTGTCTCCTGCTGCTAAGAGGTGACTGTCTCCTGTTCCTCCTGCAGCTACAGTGGGTAAAAGCTGGCAGTGAGAGATTAGGAAGCAACCAGCATGAGAGGGAGCTGCTCCTGCGCTTCCAGAGGAGTCTGTCCTGCTGTTCCTCTGCTAGACTCCGGGCTGCAAGGCTGATGTGTTGCCATCTGTAGCTGATAGAGCCAGTACCTTGTCTCTAGACGCTGGCATTCTTGGGCTAGCTTTGCCTGTTGTATTTGGTTGCCATGGCAGCAGAAAAAAATGGGAAGAAATGGAAACACCTGGAAACCAGATGTAGAAACTTGACTATTCAGTTTTCCTTCCTGGATTAGGAGACAGCATTTCTGAGAGTCACAGGTAGGAGAAGAGGGGGTTATGGGGCCTTTAGTTCATTCAAATGCCTGGGTGTTGGCTTTTGATGTGGCTGTTTTCTAGGGCACTGGCGTTAGGGATGCAGTCATTGCCACACAGCAACCATGTCTTCAGCTCTCTCTGCCGGTTGAAAAATGCTGCATTGTGGCTTTGCCGTGTGCAGAGGGGAAGCTGCTTCTCACAAACAGTAATTTTGCTTGTTCCTGTGACTTAGCTTCTTGTCCTCCTCTTTTTCCTCCCGCCAGACCGGGAAGTGCTCAGAGTTCCATTATAAAATGCCATTGTCTAGTGAGAAGAGTGGCTGCTTGGGAGACTTGAAGGAGCAGACAGGCTAGAGGAGGGCCCGCCAAAGGCACAGGTTAGAATTGGAGCGATGCTGAGACAGAGCAGAGCAGAGATGGAGGGACCTGCAGAAGCCCAGGCCCACTTCTCTTCTTGCACTGGTGAAGATGCAGAGCCTCGGACGTGGAAGAGACTAGCCCAAGGTCACACACTGAGTGGGGACTCATGTGCACTTTAGTGCAGTGTTCTGATTTGAGGTGCAGGGAAGTCTTGGTGGGTTTTTTTCATACAGTTTGGGCTGGTTTCCAGCTCTGGAGTGGGGTTAGGAAATGGGGCCTGTGTTTAAGAGGAGGAGTTGAGGGGGAAGGAGAAAGAACACAGTAAGCCATAGCTGAGTAATGAGGCCAGAGTTGCTGAATGAAAACCCCTGTCAGACAGCCTCCCCCAGGGCGTTGGAGTTTACAGTGAGCGTTGGTGGTCTGTCTATGTCTCTTTCTCTGGAAAGCGGGGGTGTAGAGATGTTTCTGCCTGTTTGGGACAAGAACTTTATTTTTTTCCTGATTTTGATTGTGCATTGCTTTTCCCTTAATTGGTGGGTGTAAGCTCCTTTAAAAATGTGCTGGTGTTTGTGAGTATACCTCCTTCTCATACACCCCTCCTCTCATATCAATACTTTCAGCTGAGTTCTGTGTGTATAGAATCCTTGAGAACAGACCATGAATTTGGGGGCCATTTTCCCAGGAATTAATGAGATACAGGTGTAATTTGATGAGTTCTTTTCAGTAAGAGATTAATGTTTGCCTATACTTTCTAATGACTTTCTTGGTGACGCTTGACATCTTTACAGAATGGGAAGCTATTCCACAATGTTTCTATACTGTAACAACAGCGTAATGTTCCAGATAAGGTGTTTATAGGAAATGACTGTTGTTTAGAAGCTAATTGTAACCTTGAGCTTTTTGGAGAGAAGTGCCTTGGAAATAAAAATAAATTGTAGGTGCGATTTAAATTCTGGGATCTGTACTAGTAGCAGTCACGAATAATGCTTTTCATTTCATGTAATGCTTCATGGTTTTTAATGTGTCATTTCAATTCACAGAACTGTCTTGTGAGATGAGAGGTAGTTTCCACTCCATTTTACAAACCGGAATCAGAAGTCCAGGAAACTGATGTGATTTGTTGAGGAGCCAGTTAGTTTCAGAGGATGACTGAGATCCAGTTATCTGTATCTTTCCACCATGCCAAGATCCCCCTTGGTTTAGGGTTGGCCTTGGAGTGAGAAAAGCAAAAGCCTATTTCTCTCATACTTTGGGACTTTTCTTGGGATGACCTCTTTGTGGCAAAGATGAGGTTCTACAGTACGGATTCTGTCTTGGGCAAGTCATTAATCTTGCTGGGGCTCAGTTTCCTCGTCTGCAAATTAGAGATGATAAAACTGACTTGGCAGGGTTGAGATAATACAGGAAAAGTGCCTGGCACATAGGTGCTCAATAAGTATAGGCAGACAGCAGTCCCTCTGCTTGCTTGGCCTGTGTACCTGTTCCTGACCATTGTGACACTTGGCTTGGTGGTCTACCTCTTGTGATGTAGAAGGCAAAGAAAGGTCTTGCTGTGATTTCATTTTAGTACTTCAGTTCAAACCATTCATTGAGAGGCAGCTGTGGCTCCCATTCAACAAACCTACCCAATTTAGACCTACCAGAAAAAATAGCTTCTATATTTACAACTTCCCTTTCTTGCTGGAATATCAGTATTATATGCATTTGGTCGTTTGCTCCTTTTATAGATGGGGAAATTGAGTCAGAGAGAAAGTTACTTCGTGCCCAGCTCTTCTGACATACCTTTGACAAAGGTCAGAGTAAAATCAAGTCATTTACCAACAGGGCTTCTCCAGAGTGATTTTTGTCTAGTCCTCACTTCTTTTGTTCACTTCCAATGGGAGGCAGTTGAGCTAAAACTCTAGCTCACTGTTTTGAACTTCAGCCCACAGCCCTCCAGCGAAATAATCAGCATTCATGTAACTTAAGCTAAGGAAAGGGAGGTCTTTGTTCAAATCATCCCACTCTACTTTGGGAATCCAGACAGCACAGAAACTGAGCAAGCAGGCTTTTAAGTTAATAGATTTTACTTAATGACACCAAGAGTCTGTGTATGCTGGTTTTTTTGGTCTCCTCTCCAGGGGCTTCGCATGACTCAGTGTACCCTAGGGCATGCTGGTGGGAGCTGTGTGCCTTTCACAGTTACTGTGCTCAGGGCACAAGCTCTTCTTTGGGGAGGGAGACGTTTCTTGGGTGAGACTCGTCAGTAACACACACTCAGCCCTCATACTTGAGGACAAATCAGTTTTATCCAGCCAGACTTGCAAGTGGGGAACACACCTGAAAGATGAAACTTGCTAAAGCAGATGTACCAGAATGTTCATGTCCAAGCAGGTGGTGTTGCCTCTTCATACACGTGTGCGTGCGCATACACACACACACACACACACACACCCAGGCATGTTCCCATAATTGGTGTAATTTGCCTCTAAAAGTTTCTAGCCAAGCGAGGAAATTGACGACTTTCTTCATATCCCCATTTTTTGATACCACTCATGTCCCCAAGCATAACGACCTTTTTTTTTTTTTTAAACTAATTGTAATTCTGGGTAACTTATAGGTATTTCCAAAGTCATAATCACCCTTGGAGAACCTGCAAGAGCTTGACCCATAGTGAGGCAGCTCAGAAGGCAGATCTTGTTGTTTGGGTGGGTAGGTAGGTATGAGTTGAGTCTGTTGCTTGATTAGAAGCAGCCTCTCCCCATGGGGGGCCTGGGAGAAGACAAGCTTCATGTAGTGCATTGTCTTTGTGTATTCCTTCTTTCCTCTTCTCCTTCCGCACCACCACTGTCCCTCCCTGATGTTTAGTGTTGCAGCCACTCCAGTCCTTCTCTAGCTGAAATCTCTTCACTGCTGGTTCCCCAGGGGCCAGTCATACCCTCCTTACCCAAGTTGTAGGGCACTCATTTTTCTCCCATACTGTTGGCTGGAAGAGCTTTCCAGCCAGCTAGCATCCCAGAGTTACCATGGGGAGGGGATGTGAGGCAGAGGTGGGCAGTGGTAAAGTTAGGGTTAAAGATTGCAACAAAATGGCACAAGTGTCCATTTATTCTGGATTTCCTAGGCCAATCACAAATCCAATCTTTTCTTTCTCCTGCAGAGGAGGAATGAGGTATGTATCGATGGGAAGTGATGTAGTCATTTAAAATGATGTGGACAGTTTTAAAATAATAAGGGAAATGTTTACATGTATCACAATGTTTTAAGGAATCAAAATATAAGAAAATGAATATAATGTGATCGCAATTATGTAGAAACAGAAAAAGTACCCATTCCCTCAAACCCAAAACAAGCATATATATATGAAGTTATAAATGATTTTGCTTTGGGCAGCAGGATGATGGGTGTTTTTTCCCCCGTCTTTCAGCTTTTTCTTGTATTTCTCAAATATTCTATAATAAGCTTCTGTTAGTATGTGAAGAGAAAGCAAATTAAACTTGATAAAATCTCAAACAAACCTTTTCTATTGCTGGATCTTGTGCCCTGAATTTTAGCTTAGAGCTATGGTCACCCTAACTGAGGCAACCTGAGAGCTCTTTCTTGTCTGTCCCCTAGAAGTTGGAAGTCAGGCACGCCTAGGTTCTGGGAAGACATTTTGGACTCAACTCTGCCTGGAGGCAGCGGGTGGACAAGGCAGACTCTCAGAGGCCCTTTACCCCCAAGCAGTGATTATCTTGCCTCACAGCCTTTGCCAGCAGGGAGTGCTGAGCTTGATGACATTCTCCCTCTGAGTGGGGAGTAGCAAGAAAAGTCTGGCTGGGATGGAGGCTGGGGGCGGGAATCCAGAGTGAGTGCCTGAGCCGATAAGCCGCCAGCTAGCTTTCTGCCTGGTGGGATGAGCATCTCCAGCTGCCAAGTATCCTAAAGGGTTCAACCCCTTGGAAAGCTGGTGCCTGCTACAGTGAGACTGCCAAGGCCTTTCTCAGGGAATACAGTGGTCACGGCACCTTCTGCAGAGAACTTCTCTCCTGGTGCAGGGTATCAGGGCTCTGGCTCAAGGCATGGCAAGAATCATCCATCCTTTGTACAGCAGTGGTCTTTGAAGGGGCATCATCTCTGCAGTGGAAACTAGGACTTCCCTGTTGTGCAGCTCTGAAAGCGAGTCTAATGACGGACCTCCAAGTACTTTTTCCTCAGCTCATCTGGCCTGGATCCTCCAGCTCTGTCTTCTTGGAGACCTGGCCCAGTCCTCCAAGCAGATTTTTTTCCTTCCTTCAGGCAGGGGGCCTCAATTTTCAGTAGCCTGCTGTATATCTAACCACATAGATCTTGTTGCCCATCGGAGCAGTGGGCAAAATCTGGCTACAAAACACTGAGATTCTTGCTTCAGGGAAAGTTTACCAATCCTGGACTTGGCATCGAGCTGCTCAGGAAAAGGTATCGAATTTGTGTGGAAGCATTCATCTCTACTGCTTTAAGAAGCATTGTGTCTTTTTTTTTTTTTTTTTTTTTTTTTTTTTTTTTTTTTTTTTTCTGCTTTAAAAGACTCTGGAAGATGCAGGGGCTCTTTGGACGCAGGTGAGGAGGATGCTCTTTAGTGTCTCTTGAGTGTCATACTGAGATGTTCCCAGACTGCTGGCCTGCCTAGAGCAACTTCCTGGGGGACGACTGTGTCACAAGGGTGCTTTTGGGGAAGCACCAGGGTCCTCCTCAGAGCCTAAGGCTTGTTTCATCTCTCCTTGCTCTTCAGCCACAGCACGAGGTATTAATACTGTCTTTGGCTCTATTTGGGGGCAAAATGGAGTGTTCTCACAATAGGACTCTTTGTTGAGTAGTCTATTTTGGAAGGCAAGCCCCACTGGCATTTATGTAAGCATTCTTTATGTATATCTGGGAGTGTGGATGTGTGCGCAAGTGATTTCTTGTTACTAATTATAAACAGTTTTTTTGGGAGTTGGGGAAGTGGAGGGGTGTGTGTGTGCGTGTGTGTGTGTGCATACTCGTGTACAGATTGCTCTTGCCTGCTGTGAAGAATGGTGCATGCCTACTGGATGGGGCAGTTGTCACAGCTACTTAAGTAGGAGAGTAAGTGTGTAGGAGAGTACCTGAGGATAGCAGATGGGGATGACAGTCCGGTCCTCTTTGTGGAGACGTGCCCCTCTGTCATCCTCTTGGCTCCCTAGGGCACCATGGCAGGCTGGACATCTTGGTCCTCTGGCTGCAGTCTGGCATCAAATGGTCTCCAAAAGATCAACCTGGGTTGTTCTAAGGCCAAGTAACCCTTTCCAACCTGGAGTAAATCTAAGCTTCCACTTCCCAGTCTGCGGCTTGTCATTTACTATCTGGATCCCTCTACCTTTTCCCTCAGGTCAAACCCACTTATGTTGAAGCAAGAGAGAAACCAAAGACCGTCCAGCATGGTCAGTGAATCATCCACAGCTGGGACCACGTCCACCCTAGAGGCCAAGCCTGGACCCAAGGTGAGCTCCTGGCCGTTAGTGTCTGCCTTCTCCTCTTTTATGTTTTGCCAGGCCCCCTTTTAACCTCCCTTTTAAGAAGCTCACTTGATCATCACCATAGTTTTGTAATGGAGACCCATAAGAAGTGTTTTCCCCAAAGGACAGGTCAGAAAATTAAGATTAAGAGGAGTTTTGTCCCTTGTCCAAGAAAACAGATGATTACTGTCAGACCAGGGCTGATGCGTTTCACTTTCCTGGTGTGTGTTCAGAAGGCCACACATCTGTTCACATGGGGATGTGTGCTAGAGAACCTGGAAGGATTTGGTCTCTTATGGGTCTGCGGGAGGGTGCTCTTGGGAAGAGTCCAGGAGTTTCTGTGCTCAGGGTGTGGGAACACTGACTAAGGAGCAAGGAAAAGAACCAAAATTGCAGAAAGCAGGAGAGTGCTGAGTGGTGCAAATATCACAAAATTGGCAAAATCTGTGTCCAAAAAAGTAGCTTTGCTCCAGAAAGCCACAGGACATATTAGAGCCAACAGCTGCTGGTGAAAGTTGATTGAAAAATCCCTTTAAATTTTTCTGTGACCCAGCTGGGAGGCTTGCCAGGTCTTGGGCCAGCTTTTTAATTAAATGCTGTGGTCATATACATTCGTGTTCTGTCTCGGTGCTGCTCTGATCAGAAGGTGTTGCCACTTAGAGGAAGGCAGAGAGAGCCAACAGCCTTCCTAATAGACAAGTGTTGTTTTGTGCCTCCCTAAACCCCTAGCTGCTAGAATTTCAGTCTGCTTTTTTCCTAGATCATCAAGTCCAGCAATAAAGTCCACAGCTTTGGGAAGAGGGATCAAGCCATTCGGAGGAACCCCAATGTTCCAGTGGTGGTGAGGGGCTGGCTGCACAAGCAGGTAAGGAGGCTAAAGGGGAGAGCTGGGGGTGGCTCCTGCTGGATTCTTTCCCTTCCCTGGCCTCAGGACACTGGGAACAAGCACAGAAGCTTTCTTTTCCTGAATTTGTCTGGGGCAGGTGCATTCTGACCACCGTGCTAAGTGATTTGCTTCTCTCCCCAGATGCATTTGACCATTTTGACTTCTGGTAGTATTGTCTGCTCTAGAGCCTAGGCCCTAGTGTGGCTGGGTCAGCCTGAATTCAACCTTTCTGCCAATTCTCTCACAACATCTGACTTTCTGATGTTAAAGTCTTCGTTATTGTTTGGCTGAAGAGTTCCACCTTTTCCTCTCCCCCTTGACTGGCACATATTTTTTGTTCCTTAGCATCTCAGATTGCAGATCAGCCAGACTTGGTTCATTGTCTCCTGATCCGTTATCTCTCTCTTTTCCCAGCCTGCTTTTTCTGGATCTTAGCAATGTAGTACCATAACCACTCTTCCAGGCATGTAGGTTAGAGACCTCAGCACCATCGCTTGCTCCTCCTTTACTCATATGCATTCAGTCAAGAAGCCCTGGCAGTTCTGTCTCCCCTGAAGCCATTCTTCATGACTATGCCCACCCCCAGTTCATCTGCCTCTGTTCCTCTAGCCATGGCAGACCCTGAGCTCCCAGGGCCAGGAACCATGTCTCTTTTGTCCCCTTCCCTCTCTTTTTGCTATTCATTCGTTCATTCATTCATTGCTCCCCAAGTGCCTGCCATCTTATGAGTGCTCTCCCATTGAAGATAAAGGGATGAGTAACAATCCATTCCTGCCCTGAAGGACCTCGTTGTCTACCAGGGAAAGCTGTGCATACCTCATGTCATGTTGTCACCCAGCCCAGTCTCTCACCTGTCATATGGTAGCATCCCTCAAATCTACCAAACTCCAAGAGGAATGATGTTCACTTAAGAAAAGTCTATATGAGAAGATAGAGAGGGCATTGTGTTGCACACCACACAGGAGGAATCCCCACACAGACCTACCTTGTGGTCTACCTTCTCTAGTTCCTACCCTCTCCACTCACAGCTCTGTTCTCTCTTTTCTTACATCTCGCTTCTCACTTGAATAATTTAGCCCTCTGTTTTTTTTTTTACCATGTACATTCCTGCCTCCTTTAAGCAAAGGACACTTCTTAGAAACATGGCAGGAGAGGGTAAGAGATTGTAATAACTCTCCCCACTGCTCACCCCCTTGCCAGGTCATTGGCTGTCCTGTAGCCTCAACAGGTCCTGTGCTGAGCCCCGCAGACACCCAGCAGAGTGTAGCTGAGCCTGAGGGGTCCAGAAGGGTTTCTCAGGGGAAGCGACATGAACCAGTGCTAAGGGGTGGGTAAGCAGGCTGCCCTCAAGAAAGGGAGCAGATAACATGTGCCAAGACCTTAGAAATCATCCATTTGATTGGCAGAAGATAAAAGTAATAAATGGATGTCATCATCAAGTCAAATTTGTTTTTAGCAGTTTAGCGAGTAGAGGATGAACAAACCTCTTATTGTGTTTAGATTTAGAAATTATCAAGGTTGTTTTGTCTTAATTCAAGCCTATCAAAAACTTCTGCATAAGCAAAAGAAATCTCATTTTAACAGCTCTCTAAGCTAAAAGCTGCTCTGAAGTTTTCCTAGGTTTTGGAGAATGACTCTATAACATTGCTATTTTTCTACCTTGGCCATGTTTTTTAATTTTTGTGATTATTTAAAATGTTCTTAATAAATGTAAAGGCTTAAATTTTAGATGAATGAAGATTGACTCATTATGAGGAAATTTGATGGCAAAGTGAATCCAAGTCTCTTTACATTGAATAGTAGAAAAACAACAGCAAAACAAGTCCTTTGTGGGAGAGAACTGAGCCTAGTTAAATGAAGGCTTTGCTTCACAGTTAATTAGCTAACTTATACTCTATTCAATATTATGTAAATTCAGTTTTCTAATCAGTATAAAGGAAGATATTTTATAGCACAGCACCTAAAACAAAACAAAACTTTATTTAAAGAGCTGATTTCTCTATTAATGTGAGATTTATGTTTCTGATTTCATATTTTTCCTTCTAGAAGAAAGTGGATTACAACAGTTTGTTTCTAGGAGATCAAACAAACAGAAAACCAACTACCTGTGATAAGCTATCATGTAGTCTAAATTTAACATCCTATCCAAAGAATAGCTATTCAACAAAACATTCATTAATTTATTAACAGAAAAATGTGAATATAGGCAAACCTTGCTTCCAGAATCAGGTTATACATAACTGGAGGGGAACAGGATGTTCAGAAATCCCCTGAGTGCTTTTCTTTGTTTTGCAGGACAGTTCTGGGATGAGACTGTGGAAAAGAAGGTGGTTTGTGCTTGCTGATTACTGCTTGTTTTACTATAAAGGTGAGCTTGAGGCTCAGGCCATCAAGGGCTCTTTACGCCAGAGGGTGGTGAGGAGATTAATAGCTTCTTAAATCCAATAGTTGGACCAGTAGTCTGAGTTAGTTAGGAGGCCATTACTCCCCCGAAGTGTTTACTTTTGTATAAGTGGATTGATGGTGACTCCATTTTTCCAGTCTTGACACTGTAAGGCCAAGCTGTTAAGTGAGTAGAATCTACTTTGCCTATTCCTTAGGGTCTCTTCCAAGACATCCGAAGTCCTTAGGCCATTGCATTAGGGAGACCAAGGAGTGAATTCTCTACTAGAAAATCTAAGAAGTCTTCTTAGAAGAGATGGGATTTGAGTTGGACTTTTAAGGTTGGGTAGAGGTTTGCCTGTGTTAGAGGAGATGGGCATTGCAAGGCAGAGACACAATTTGAGAAAAGTCCTAGAAGCAGAAGAAGGTAGAATGACAGACCTGCACAGCCAGATGACTCTTTTATGGAGAATACCCTACAGTAAAGCTTCTGAGGTGTCCTGAGATAAAGCTCCGGAGGTGGGTAAGAGCCAAGACTAAAAGGCTGTCACAGATAGGCAGGGGGAATTTCGGCTTTGTTTTGTGCCCAGCAGGGCATTGGCAAGTGCCTTTGACTTGGAACACAGCAAGACCAACGCTGTCACTAGGAAGTGAGAGACCACTGAGTATGGAGGAGGTTTGAAGGAAGGGGAGAATAGAAGTAAGAGAATTGTTTACATATGCTTGTAGCTTTGCCTGTGAGCTTCACTTTGCCCAGAATACTCTTTCCTATCCTTGAAAATACATGAAACACCTTCTAAAACCTTGACTTCCCCAGACCATGTGCCCCATTTGTACACTGCCCTTTCTCAGAAGTTAGCAGGTAGAGTTGAGTGTGTTTGCATCCCTCTCTCCGTCCACATGCTCTCAGGGAGAGCACCCAGTCTGGTTCACCTGTGTGTTCCAGAGATAGCACATCCATTCTTTGGGGAGCACCTGTATAAGAAGAGGAGCTGGGAAGAGGAGGGAAGACGGAACGGCTGTAGTCCTTGGGAGGCAGAGGAGCCTGAATAGGGCTCCCAAGGAAGGTGCCCTGAAGGTTGTTCTGATGTGTTTTTCCATTTAAAGACAGCCGAGAAGAAGTGGTCCTGGGAAGCATCCCTCTGCCCAGCTATGTGATCTCGCCTGTGGCCCCCGAGGATCGCATAAGTCGCAAGTACTCCTTTAAGGTACTGCCCTTCTCTAATGCAGCAATTCCATCTTAACATCTGTGCTCAAAAAATGTCTTCAGGAAAGAAGTTGCTTTTGTGGGGAGGGGAAGAAAGTTCAGAAGCTAGAGAATTTCAGACTCAGGTTAACCAGTGTATAAATTGTACATCCACGTGAAGCTGACCTTTCAAGTAACTGCCTTGGTCAAGTTTTTAGACCCTTTTTCCCTAAGGCTGTTCATCTTGGAATTGTGTGTCTTAACACAGCCCTTTTCATGCTTTCTTATTACCGTAGCTAGCCAGTCCAGCTATTGTCCAGCAGTTGTTGATCCCACAGAGAATTTATGTCAATTATATTATGAAAACTCATATTGAGGAGTGAAGGTCTGCATGTTGAAGGGTTGGTCAGGTTTGTCCACTTTGTTTATCTAGCTGAAAAATAATTAGAATGAAATTATTTTCTGGATTATTGAAGATTCCCAGGCAATAGAACCCCTTTTCTACTTTGTTGCTGTGCCATTTGGAGGGAGCGGGGCCATGGTCATTTGAAGGCCATGGGTCCTTCAATGCCTTCTGGCACCTGTGTGGAGTGACCACAGGAAGGCAGTAGTTAGAGCTAGACTTGGGGAGTCCCAAGGCCTTGCTTTCTGCATTGGTGGCCTCCCCAAATTCCTTAACTGCAGGTGTTTCTTGGGCTACCCAAGGATGGTGTGAGTGTGACAGACTGAAGATTCACTTTCCTGGCAGTTGAAACATAAGTCCCAGAGAGCACCACAGCAGGCAAACTTTGGTTCTGGCAGCCCCAGGGAACAGCCCTCTGAGGCCACTCAGGGTATGAGGTGGTGTGGTGCACTTCCAGCTGGGTAGGGGCTCCTGCCTCTGCTACGCTTGTTGCTTGACTGTCCCATGGTGGGGGTACAAGATGAGCACTAGACAGCAGGTACTACAGTAGAGACTGTATGGAAGTCACCTTTTCCAGAAATAGATAAAGGACCTTGGAAAAGATACTCACTGTTCTCTAGAAGAGTCGAAGGAGAGTGGTGGCACATAGTGACCATTGTGTTAGCAGTTTGTCCTCAGTCCGTGAGAGGCTTTTGCAAAGGGATTGTCTGTACCACTGCTTGATCTGGAGTCTTATGGTGATGCTTGGAAAGTCAACTCCTCTCCCTGCTCCCTTTCCTTCCCAGGAGAGCACAGAAGCAGTTGATGCTTCTGCTTTGCTCACCCACAGGTTTGAGCTGTCCCTCTCTTTCCCTCTAGACACCACCAAGTGTCATGTTGCATAGAACAGTATTGCCTTTCATCTGTAAAACCAAGTGCTGTTACCACCTTTAATGCTCCCAAGATGTTTGTGAGGTCAGTATTATTGGCTTTATTTGAGAGATTAGGGATGTGAGGGTTTAAGAAACTTGTCCCAAGTCACAAAGCTGGAAGGTGACAGAGGCAGAATTCAGTCCCAAAGTCTGTCCTCTACTTTTTCTTCCATATCTTACCTTGGTCACTTCCTGAGCACTGCTTGAGGCTGTGGTAATTTGATGAACACTCTATCATTTAGGAACCTTCTTCGATTCTGTAGCTCCGGAGCCTCACTAAAATCACTCTGAGCGGTTTTCAGAGTTGGTTTTTGCAGCCTGAATGTATCACTCAGAAAACCCTTTTTTCCTGGGATTTGAGCATTACTATTGAGCAAACAATTTGGGTAACAATGTTGCATGTGATGGGGGGCAGCATCTGGAATATCCTCAGAGTAACATATCTATCTGTCTATTTATTTCATCTTGACACATCATTGGGAGGTGTGAGAATAGATTCTAAGAAAACATCTTTTATGTATCTTAGATACATATTGCCCCCACCGCTAATTTTCCTTAGAAAGACTTCACCAAGAATGTATGCTAAATCTTGTCTGGAAGACAGAAGGCGTCATGTGTTTGGGATGCTCAGGTTCTGAGAGAAGAGACAGCTCTGCAGACAGTGGTGGTCAGCTGGTTCTGCAGAACAGGCTCTGGTCTTGTGAGTCTGAAAGAGTAATGTTTCTCTGTAGGTAGCAGCATAGTTCTGGGGGCCAGAGATAAGGCCCTGTGGGCGGTTCAGGATCTCTATTCTTGGGCATACCAAGGACTGCACTGTGTTTTATAACCTGGGCCTCTCCACTGCCTCTAATGTCAGTTCTTCTCTGTATACAGGAGCCCCTTGCCTGAGATCACTCACAGGACCGGTCATGGTGGGTAGAGACAATCTGGAAGATTCTCTGGGTGTCTCCTTGTCATTCTTTTCCAACTGCAATTACCAGGGAGGCTGATAGCAAGGTTGACCAAAGGGTCAGCCAGCACTGCCCAACATGCCAAGGAGGGCATATGGTGGCTTCCAGGAGCCATGACCAGCAGCCTTTTGTGTTCTGCTGGCTCACCTGGAGAATATCCCCACAGAGCTCCTCTTGGATACGTGGCCTCCCTCAACCTATTGGGCTCTTCTGAGCAAGCTCGGCCCCTCAGATCTGGAGCAGAAAATATTCCCATGTGGTTAAGAGTCTGAGGCTCTTTAGGGGAGAAAAAGCCTTTATTGCCTCTCTGTGATCTGTTTTCCCTCTCTTGTTCACAGAGGTCTGTACATTGCAAGTGTCCATTGATAAGTCACAACTTTATTTTGCAAACCCTCACTGAAATATAGCATTTCTTTCAGCAAAGAAAGCAGGCACCCTGGGTAATGGCAGTACTGTGACTTGGTTATCAGGAGAAACCATAGATAGCTTCATATCATAGAGTTGTTGAAAATATTTCAGAATGTTATTTATGCTCATTGCCATTTTAAGACTACAATAATTATTACATCTGCCACTAGATTTGTTATGTGATAGATTATTAAAGAAGCACCTGTGTCACATATATTGATGACTGTGTTTCAATATGATTTCTTTTTTTTTTTTTTGTGGTGCTGGGGATCGAACTCAGGGCCTTGTGCTTGCAAGGCAAGCACTCTAATCACTGAGCTAAATCCCCAGCCGATTTATTTTCTTTGTTGTGTATACTTAAAAATGTTCTGAGAAGTGTTCATAGGATTCACCAAACTGTCAAAGTGTCCATGCCACAGAAAAGGGTAAGATAAGATCTGCTGCTCCAGATGCCAGCTGCAGACATGCCAAGGGGCTTGGTTCTCACCAAAGACTTCTGTGTGTTTTGTTGTTTGGCAGTATACAGGTGCTGGGATACTGAGGAGAGAGACTAAATCCTTGCCTGCATGGGACTCATATTCTATATTTTGCTTCAGTGTGTAGATTTTTCAAGGATAAGCAGACAGCAAGAAAGAGCTACCTTTCTCTTCTCCCCCTTCAGTTTTGTTCTTTGTGCCTCTCAGAGTCATCTCCTCTCTCCATGGCCACTGTTTTCTCTTGGCCATCATCATCACAGTAGTGCCCTGTAAGTGCTGGGTGTCACCGCTTCTGCATTCTGACTCCTCTATCGCCTCCGGGGCATCCTCTACTTTATTCCTGAACTGCGCTCTGCGCAGATTGTATCCCAGCATAACTCCCAACCCCAGGCATTCTGTTATTTTCAGGATAAGGCCCATGTACAAGGGCCCAACTTAGCCCTTAGCCACATTCCTAGCCACTCATTCTTACACCTTTTCTCCAGGCATAAACAGTAGCTTGGAGACTCAGGACATTTCTTGCCCACAGGCCTTGGCTTGAGCTGCAGCCGTTGCCTGGAATGCCCTTTCTCCAGCTCTTACCTACCATGTCTCTGGTCAGAATCACCTTCCCTGAGCCTTCTGGTCAAGTTAGGCCCATTTCTTCTGTACTTCCAGAGCTCTGTGTCATTGACTTGTAAACAGTTGATTTATCCATTCTGAGCTGTCACCAGGAAAACCATCCCATCAGTTGTTTCTACTTGAGTAGATGTGGCTGGTACCATCCCACAGACCATCTGGAACAGAAATTGTAATGAGAGTTACAGTCAGTGACAGTGATTACACTCCACAAGTTAGGGTAGGTTCAGGCTTACTTACATTTCATACTTAGTTCTCTGAAATTAGTGGTGGGGTGGGGAGGCAGAAGAGTTAAGTTTCCAGCTTACCTCCTTAGGTTGCTCAAGTGACTGTTTTGTTTGTTTTTGTTTTGCTTGGTTTGGTTTGGTGGTGGTACTAGGGATTGAATCCAGGGATTTCACAGTGAACTATAGCCTCAGTTCTTTTTATTTCAAGCCAGGGTCTTGCTAAATTGCTCATGGTACGCTTGAATTTGCGATCCTCCTGCTTCAGCCTCCCAAAGTGCTGGATTACAGGTGTGTGCCACCATGCCAAGCTACTGCTTCTGTCTTAACCTCAGTCACATTTTATGGGCCTCACAAGTGCCAGACAGGGCTGTAAGTACCATGTGTGCATTATCTCACTTAATCCACATGTGGTCTTACAGGGTGGATACTACCGTTCTCACAGTTGCATTTTAAAGATGAAGAAAGAGGCATGAGAAAATCAAGCAGTATGCCCAGGATCACTGAGTAGGTATGAAGTAGAACCCACTTGGACCTTAGGCTTCCTTCAAGATCCCAGTTCTTGCCATGTTTGCTGTCTTCTTTTAGTCAGCCCAAAGGTTGTCTGTGAGAAGTTCTTTTTCTTAACCTCAGAAAAGGGGCACCACTGTCTTTGCGAGTTATAAGCCTCAGACTCTTATCCGTGACACCTCCATTCCCTCACTTCCCATGTTCAGTCATCTCCAAGTCCCGCTGGTGTGACCAGCCAGTTCTGTCTGTACTTGGTCCACTCCTCCCACCTCTTCCTGCACCACCGTCTCTCACCAGTTCTCCTGCAGTTGTTCCCTGCTGCCGCTGCCCTAGCCTCTTCTCCACATTATAGCCAGAGTGCACTTCCTGAACACAGTGTCATCGCATCATCCCCAGCTTAAACCCTTTCCTAGCTTCTCATTGCTGTTTAGATAAACTCAAAACCATCATGGCCTGCAAGGCTCTGGAGATCTGGCCTTTCCTAGCCTCACTTCATGCTGTCCCCCTCTGTTTCTCTGTGCCAGTCACACTGAGGGTCCCGTCCTCAAGGAAGAGAAAACTGTGCTCTTGTCCTTCTTGGGGTCTTAGCATCGCCTCCCTGCTACTCCTAGGGTAGCTGCTTATTGTGTGGAAGTCAGGTTGAATGTAGGTTTCTCAGGTCAGCCTTCTCCAGGTCAGCCCATATTCCCCTTCATCTTTCATAGCAGCTGGAGCCTCTTGATAACACTTAACTGCAGTTGTAGTTATCTGTCTATGGTTTTCTTCTATTTGGCTGTAAACTGTCATAGCCTTGTTTAAGATTGTCCCTCCAACTTCTAGTCCTGAGTGTTTACCACCTGGTAAATACTCAGTAAGTGGTAAATTACTGTGGAATGAGTAAGCGTAAGAATGTATCAGTCATTTGATGGCCCTGGCCTTGTGAGTGTCCCTATATTTCCCACTTGCTTTTTCTATTCTAAAATCTGACCTTGGGGGCTTGAGGCGGGAAGATTCTGGTTCTCTTTACTAGTGCCATGTCCAGACGCAATGTCTAAGGGCCAGTATAGCAGCCATCCTAGGCGCGCTGTGTTTTTGAGGTAAATGCTTTCTTGCTCGTATCATTTCCTTTAGGTGTAGCCTGGATCCTATTCAGTCACATAAAGTTGCCTAGTGGGAATGTGTTAACTGAGAAGCAAAGAGTAGAGAGGAAGGAACCATCTCCAAGATGAGACTAGGCCAGGGGTGAGAAGACTTCACGTCACCTGGGTCCTCACATCTTTCTTGCTCATACTTGGGGCACTTTGAGCTTGGGTCCCTTGGCCAGATGGAAAGGGAGCTCCCTGGGCTTCTTGTCTTCACAGTTATCACATCTGCCCCAGCACAGTCAGAATGCAGCTGGGAACCTGGTCTTCGGAGGCCAGAGCAGCTGAAGCCTACTGGTGGTTGGGTTAGCAAACAAAGTTGTACTTATGATCATGTGTGACTCCTCTATGATGGTAGCTGCAATTCCCAAGGCCTCTTTGGAGACAGGCATGCAGACTTATGCCTGTAGGCTTGAAGTGTATCCTGAGTTGATTTCTGGACAAGAATGGCTCCAAGAGTTCTTGTACCTCAGGGACCTTCTCTCTCTCTTGTGCCCTGGAGGGCTTCTCGTACTTGTTTGGTGGGGTTAATGTCTATTTAGACCCTCTTTGGCTGGGCAGGAAAGGCTGGGAGGATATATCCAAGATCTTATGAGGACATTGCCTAGGGAACTTTTCCAAACATTTCTGTTGATTCAGTAAAACACGAGCAAGTTTCTTCTCATTTTCTTCTTATTGTAGCATCAGTGAGAAAGTTGCTGCACCTTGCTAAAATAGGGGGACTACCTCTGGGACTATAGTTAACATCTGAAGTGTGCAAAGGAAGAGTATGAGATTTCTTTTGGCCACTCTGGGGACCTTGGCTATAGGCTAAGTTTGCCTGGACTCCTTTGGCACTGGACTGGATGGACCCAGACATGCAGATGTTGGAAGGAGGCCGACATTTAATAGGCATTCTGGACCTGGATTGTTACAAGTATGGGGAGAAGTAAATGCTGAAGGTTCACCTCAGAAATTTTCTTCCATCCGTACTAAAAGCATGTGATTTTCTAGATTTAAATTAGTTCTCATTTTCTTTTCTCTGACTGATCTTTGGTAGGGTCTGCCTTTTATTATGGATTCAGATTATAGGTTCAGTGCCTTGTATATTTGCCCTCATTTCTGGGTAGGACTTGGAAGCATTGTACAGAGAAGCCTGGACTTGGAGTCAGACTGGATTCCAGTTTTTAATGCATTCAACAAATATTTGTTGAGTACTTACTATGTGCCATGCACAGTTGCTGGGGATACAGTAGTGAATAAGATAAAAAAGGTTCCTGCTCTCATGGAACTTCTATTCCAGAGGGAGAAAGAGATGATAAACAGGTGATAAGCAAACATATAAAATAAACAGTACCAGTTAATGGTAAATGCTATGAAGAGTCTGATGCTATATGTGGATATCTTGGAAAGTTATTTCATATCTCAGAGCTTCATTAGCCACATCTGTGAAACAGAGATTCTATCCTTACCTTTTCAGGCTATTGGCACTAAAATGAGATTAAAGTCTTGGTGTAGTACCAGGAGACACATCCAAGTGTCATAGGCACCCAGTAAATCTTCCTATTTCTACACCGTCTTCTCGTGTAGCTTGAGTACGCTCTTTTCTTACAAATTTAAAAAACACAAGGGGGAAAACTGGTGCTGCCTCTGCTTTGCAAACTATCTGTCACTTTTTATGGTCATCCCCAGAACCTCTTCCGAAGTGCTTTGCAGGAATACATGTATATGCACATGGAAGCAGAGCACATACTAGGTTTATCAAAATGTTTAGTCAAATGTTGGTCAGCTCTGTCCAACTTGATAGTATCTTGTTTTAGAGAGACAGTTCAGCAGCTTCTTTCATGGGCACACATTACAGTTCATGCCAAGTAGTTGAAGCATAGTGAATATTTGCAACAAGCCACATGCTGTTGCAGGGGATTTTGACTCAGTTCTTATCTGCTTTTAGCCAAAGTAGGAATTGCATGCTTCAGAAGAACTGAAACAGGGATTCCCAAAACTCTGCTTCTACAGAATGAGGGTTTTTCAAAAACTGTCTATTCTGCTGGGGATATAGCTCAGGGATACAGTGTTTGCCTAGCGTGGGTTTGATCCCCAGCACCATACATACACAAAAAGTCTGTTTCCTATCAGAGCCTTTCCTCTGCACCCCGCCCTAGGCAGGGGTAAGATAAACAGGGAACAGGTACAGTTGCAGGGCTTTGCTTGGAGGGAATAGACACAGCTGTCCTGGACCTGGCTGCGGGAAAATGGAATCCAGCCTATGGCATTTCTCAGGTGTAGAAATAAGCCCGCTGGTGTTGCGGTTTTAGTCTAGCAGTCGGGAGACCATGACTAGCGTGTCTCCTTGTTCTTATTCTTAGAAGGGAAACATGTGCTGACCTTTTTGTCCTGGCTTTCTGTCTCCACACTTATAGGCTGTGCACACTGGGATGCGAGCACTCATCTACAACAGCTCCATGGCAGGCTCCCAGGTTGAGCAGTCGGGCATGAGGACCTACTACTTCAGTGCTGACACCCTGGAGGACATGAACGCTTGGGTGAGGGCCATGAACCAGGCTGCACAGGTGCTGTCTCGATCATCACTGAAGAGGTCAGTCCTCCTGGAGGGTCCCAGATGAATCCTCTGGTGCCTGACCTTCCACTGTTTACTCACTGGTAGTAAGCATTGCCCTCTCTTTGCCATCCTTTATAATGAGGAGTGCTTTTAGCAGGGAATGCATAACTGACATTTTGTGCTGTTTGCCCCAGCTGGAAGCTCTTCTAGATGCATCTAGTCCCCTTTCTTCACAAACACGGAAACACTAAGGTCCAGAGAGGCAGGATTGCTGTGCGGGATACAGTCATGGAAGCTGGTATATGTGTGCATCTTAGTTTTACTTCTCTTGGGTAGAAGGCAAGGATAACCTTGAGACAGGAGAGAGCCTGGAGGGAAGAAAGGTCTTGCCAACCGAAGATGTGCTGCTGCAACTGCCTCTCATGTCCTAGGGGCTGTGAGATTCCTGAGTCTGTTGTTTATAGATGACTCTCTAAGAAAACACCAAGCAGAAATATGAATGGGGTTGAGGGGCTCAGAGAGAGCAGAGGAGCTCTCAGACAGTCAGAGTATGTGTTTAGCTGTCATGGACCTCATTTGTCCCCATCTGGACTCCTTACTGTGGATGGAGGCCACTTTAATAGTGCTCCTTCAGTGAGGCCTCAAAATTAAGGGCGTGGTGTTCACTGGATTAGTCTGGATTTCACATGGTGAAGTTTAGCTTTTTGATTTTTTTTAACTCCTGGTAGTCATAGTTATTCCTAGTTTCATGCTCTCTTTCTTGAGGTAGACAGACCATTGCTATAGATGGTGACATCCTTCAACAGGCTAGGTAGGGTCAGGCCCTACCCTCCAGAGTTGTTTTTTTTTTTTGGTGGTGCTGGGGATCGAACTCAGGCCCTTGTGCTTGCAAGGCAAGCACTCTAATCACTGAGCTAAATCCCCAGCCCCTACCCTCCAGAGTTTTCGTAACACCTCAATCCAAGCACCTGTCACTCTGCCCTCCCCCTTCTGTCTACTTTTCAGTGTCCTAGGCTTCACACAGGAATCATTGTTGTTTCTTGAATACAAAATCTAACACACAGTAAGCTCTCAGATGATTGTTAGGTAAGTGAATGAGAGATTGGAAGAATGAATAAATGGATATCTTGAAAAAGACAAAACCAAAGACTGCCCAAGCAATCTCCTTGTTGGCCCTCAGTCGGTTATACTTTAACTACAGGTGTTCAGTGAGTTTTGACTCTGCCTCCTACCCTCATCATCAGGCCTGAATTTTTCCATCATGTTCATGATCTGAAAACCTTTCCCAGTAGCCTGCTGGTGTCTGTTTACAGTATCATTGCATTTCCTTGGTCATCCTAGGAGGAGGAAAATTGAGTAGTTTTGATACACCCTACTCTTAGTGCGCATGCTGTTGTCTAATGCTCACTGTTTTCCAGTCTTCACTTTTCATTCTTTGAATGGATGAATAATATAGTAAATGAAGATATCCTTAATGTAAAATAAATGGTTTCTTGTGTCCTGGGTTAGTTTTTCATTAGTGTGACAAAATACCTGAGATAAGCAACTTAAAGAAGGAAAGATTTATTTTGGCTCATGATTTCAGTGCTTTCAGTTCATCATCAGCTGATTCCATTGCTTTTAGACCTGTGGTGAGACAGAAACATGATGGCAAAAGGGCATGGTGAAGCAAAGCTGCTCACCTCATGGCATCCAGGAAGAAGAGACAGACAAACAGACATACAGGAGGGAGTTAGGGACAAGATGTACCCTTCAAAGGTATGCTCACAGTGGCCTACTTCCTCCACCTGCACCCTACCTCCTAATAACTCATTTTACTACCAACTTTATCAATGAATTGATTCACTGATGAGGTCAGCATCTGCATAATCCAATCACCTCTGTAGCCCCTTACCTCTGAACATTGCTACATTGGGAATTAAGCCTTTAAACTTGAGTTTTTGGGGGAGCACTTCTTTAAGCCATAACATGTCCCAACTTCGTCTCAGCTCTTTGTGGCTGACTTAGGGTACCAGGTAAGAGAGAATCTGAGAGTGACATTGGCCTTAATAGGAAGAAGTGCTATGATTGATAAATGATATCTGTGTAGAACCCTTGAGGGTTAATTTGCTAGCCAATATTTGAATTTTTATTTTTTTAACTTATACCTACCTGAAGAATTTGTAATTAGCTATCATAATTTTGGTTTGGAAAAGATCATTCCCTTTTAAGGTCTCAAGCTATAGCATTTCCTGTAACTTTTCTTTGAACTTCTTGAAACTTATTCATACTTTGCTCTTAATAAACTCTTAAAGTCCCATGTCATGTTTGCCCATTTCTCCTCCATTAAAAAAAAAAAAGCTTGCTTTATCTTCTGAGTGAGAATAAAGACATAATAGCATTTCCCCCTACCTTTTTGAGAGATGAAATTGTCAGCCAAGCAAATACAGACATATGTTCTGTTTTTATAGAATAAGATGTTCAGACATTTTGTTAGTTAAAATGATTTGTCAGGCAGGAGTAATTCTTCCCTCTCCTCCAGCCTGGTGATATGCATTGGAAACATCCCTCACTAAAGTGAGTGGCCCCAGCAGTAGCTTTTATCCTCTCCCTCTGTGTTTCTCACCTAGATCCTTCTGTCCTCATTCATACAAGCAGATGCTTTCTTTATGAATGATGGTAAATATCAGCATTTTTTTCCTGTCGTTTTGTTTTGTTATTTTGAGACAGGGTCTCACTATGTAGTTCAGGCTGAACTCATTATGTAACTCAGGCTGGCCTTGAACTTGTGGCGATCTACCTGTCTCAGCCTCCTGAGTGCTGGAATTACAGGTGTACACCATCATGTCTGGCCAAATATCAGTATTCTTGATTGAAGGTGACAGAAGACACTGACAAATTTACCTTGCTGGTGGTGGTGGGGTTAATTGGTTCAAGTTGCTAAAAAGTTCAGGATGAATCTGGCTTTAGAACAGCTGAGTTCAGGGCTCCAATTGTGTCTTTTTAAATTATTCTCACAGGGTCTGGGCTCTACCCACTTTAGGGTGGGATTCAGTCTTGAGCTCCATAGGGACATTTCCAGCACATCTGGGATCTGGTGGTGAGGTAGCTGCAGTAACCTTAGACTAGTGCCGTCCAGGTTCAAGTCCAGCAGGAAAGAACCAGAAGCTCCAAGATCACATTTGAATGTGAATCACAGTGAATGCACCAGGCTGATTGACACAGGCTGACTGGCACCTGCTGCACTCCTAGAATAGGGTAGTGCCCACCTAGGCCCTGGGGACTGAGAGTAAAGTGAGGGTAAGCTCCCAAGGAAAAGCTAGGGCTATGACAGAGGACCCAGCAGTGACTTGTTGGGTGAGGTAAATGGAGCACCAATAACCAGAGACTAATTGGGCCAATTATCTCTTCACTGCCTACTGTGTGCTCTTTTTGCCTTAAGTACTTAATCTCTCAGATCAGATAGCCTTGGGTTCAAGTCCTAGCTCTGCTGCTTTCTAGCTGTGTATACAAATGATGTGTGCTTTTTAAACCTCAATTTTTCTTAGTTCAGAGGTTCATTACAAAGACTAAAGAAATGAATATGTAAGGTGCTTACTTAGCATAATGCTTGAGACATAGTAGTTGCCCCACATCAGATGCCCTGGCTTCCAGGATATATTAGTTACTTTTCTTATTGCTGAGACAAAATACCCAACGCCCAAGTTAAAGAAGAAAAGGTTTATTTTGGCTCATGGTTTATACAGGTTTCAGTCCATAGTCAGTTGGCTCCAAGGCAAGGTGGCATGTCAGAGGGTCATCACAGAGTAGAAACAGTCCATGGCATGGCAGGCAGGAAGGCACCCAGCAGTGAAGTAGCAAGCAGCAAGCAACAGCAGCAACCCTCTTTCTGTCCCTTATAGTCCATCTATGCTACCCGCCATTAGGGTAGGTGGCACTCACTTGCTTCCAGGGTAGAAGTGGTGCTTTATAGACACATTTTTAGCCTGGAGCTGGGCTTTAGAGTCAGATCAGATGGGATTTGGGTCCTGTTTATATCCCTGGAGCATGATCTAGGGCAAGTTGGCTAACCTCTTTGAGCTTCAATTTCATTATCTATAGTGAAAAAATAATAACATCTCCAGCCATGTGGGTTTGTGTGATGGTAAAAAAGTGGTTAATGTAGCAGTTTACATTTCATACTCAATTGGTGGTGGCTACTGCTGCCATTGTCCCTGTCTCTCCTTAGAGAGAATGTGTCGTAAGTACTCTGGCACTCAGATGAGCAACCTCGACCTCTCTGGGCTTGACAGTCCTGACCTTGCTGGACTGACATGGTCTGTGTCAAATTCCTAGTATACAGTAGTATCCAGCATATGGTAACAACCAGGCATTGACCATAAAATGTATTACTTTGGCTGTGAATGTTGTAGAAAGTAGGGAAGTGAATAAGGGTAGCATGTGTCAGAGCTTTAGACTGGCTCTGGTTGAGCTGTGGCAGGTGATACAACTTGCTGTGTAGAAGGAAAAGAGGAGTGGAGAGACCTAGCAGCCATCGTAGGTCTTTCCTCTCTGCTTAGTCTGGTTTGTCAATCCTTACAGCTTCACAAGAGACCTCCAGTAGCCACTCTACTGAAGCGGGAGGCAGCCTCAGCTTGGCAGTTGGGTTGCTTCGTTGAGTCTATACCCTCACAGTTCTCTGGGGAAAGGCAGCCTGGAGAGTTGTGTGTGGTCAAAGCTACCAGGCCTTCTATTGTTATTTCAGGTAGAGCAGACTGAGCATGAAGGGTAGTTGGTTACCTTCCCTGTCCTGGGTGGACTGCCCTGTTTAACTCTGAGGAAGAGAAGAAACTAATGTCTGTCTCCATTGATCTTACCAGCTCCTTCCTCAAATGCTACAAAGTAATTTGAGACAGAAGCCTGCCCGAGGGCTCTTCAAATACTTCAGAGCCCTTTTCCTTCGGCAGCCTTTTGTGTAAATTTGTCTGGGTTCTGGCTTTGGGTCCCTCCATACTTCTGAGGCTGATCTCTAGGACTCAGAATCTGTCAAGACACATACTTCCCATGGCAGAATTTCTGCCTTCTGGCCTGGCTCAGATTAGACCTCTAAGACTGTCAGTGGCCTGACTCTTGTTCTTGGCTGCCAGTTTGGTCATTTAGGTAAAGGCAGTAAGGGAGCCTTCTAGGAGGATTTGTATCTGCCAGCAGGACCACAGTTTGACTAAGCCCCTGCAAGCTGCCATTCTTCACCCAACTTGAGTCTTCAAATGACATTTATGTGTTTGTGTTTCTAGCATTAAAATAGAGGCAACTGTTCCTTGTTGCTTGGTGAGGTAAAGGATTTAGAGTCAGAATAAAATAATAATCAGTACACAGTTGCTTGGTAAGATCTGTTAACTTCCAAATTCTTGTGAAGAAAAGAACCGAGGGCAGTGCCCCCAGTCTGAGGTGTGTGCTCTTTACTTGGAGGGACAAAAACAAGGATTTGCTCCAAGCAGACATGTAGCATTCTGTGATATGTTTAAATGGCCAACTCCAGCCAATGGTAAGCTTATCCCTTATCTCAGATGGTGACATAATCAAATGGGGTTTTGGTTTTCTCATGTAACAGGAAGCCAGAGTTAGGGAGTCCAGGATGGTGTAGTAGCTTCATGCTGTCATCAAGGGCCCCAGGCTTTTTATTACTTTATGCCTAAGTTTCAGTCTCATTTTTGTCACCTCGCAGTCCAGTGGAGATTCTTAAATCCCAGGCAGGAAGAAGAGAAGGCTTAGTAAGCCTGCTTTCTTTTAAAGACTTTACTGAAGGCCCACCCAGAAATTTTACTTATATCCTTCTGGCCAGGCCTTTGTCCCATGATCCCCTTCAGCGTACAAGGTAGGAAATTTTTTGTGGGTGCACTGTGGCTTTGAAAAATTGGCAAAGAAGGGGAGTAGAATGTTGGGGGTACATCATCTTTCTGTACCTTGTTTCCTTTAATCCTCATAATGATCCAAGGAGGCAGGGGCTGTTACTCCATTTAACAGATGAGGAACCCACAAGCACAGAGTTCACTTGTCTGGGGTCACCCAGTTTATAGATGATGGCATCAGCTCTTGAATCCAGGTCTCATTGGGTCTTAACCCCACGTCCTCGGAGTTTGTCATTTTTACAAAGTGACACAAATGGACAAAGAGGTCACTGAGTGAGAAATTCCCTGTGTTTTTGGACCATTGTTGATTGCAGATGCTCCTGATAATAGCAATGACCTGCACAGAAGGAGTAGCCCATCTGGGAAAGGCATGTGTCATCTTATCTAAACATCTATGTTCTGCATGGCCAAGCCCTCTGAATGACAGTCACTGGCAACAGAGAGATGCTTCATTCTTTCCCATCATTGTGCTAAATCAAGCATTGCAGATTTCCTCCGTGACAAGTCTCCTGATTTGAGAAGTACTGTGTGAAATTGTTGAGAATGCAAGGAGACAGGGAGGAAACCGAAAAAGCTTTTTGGCTTGTAACTTAGTAGGTTAAATGAGTAAGTCAGGTAAAGTTAGGACTAGGAAACATTATCTTCACCTTTCTCATCTTTAGCTACAACCCAAATATTTTGAGCACAAAAATGCATCTTATATAAGTCACAGGAGCCATGAGAATGAGGAGCCGTTTATAACCCCAAAGTCTTTGGAATTAGAAAATTGCCAGGTGCCAAACAGACTGCCATTTTTTAAGCCACCCTACAGGTTTGTTTTGTGATAAATGTTGGATTTATTTGGAGAAAAGTATTTATCAGCCCCTATCAAATTGATTTCTAGGAAATACTAGCGTGTATGGGATTGTGTACCTTCACATGGACACACCCAGTAAACACTAAAATTTATCGTTGTGAAATTAGCTACAAGGTTAGAAGAGTCTAGCAAAGTCCATTATTTAGTGGTTAGTCATTTATGAGAACAGTGTTACATGTGGTTACCATGAATAAATAAATCAGGCTTTATGGTCATTTGGCTTTGAAGGCCGACATTATTATCACTACTTTCTTATACCCCGAGTTTCCTAATCCAGGCATATAGGTGCTCAGTAAATCCATGATTGATTAGTAAAGAAAGAAAAATCCACATTACCGTTGTTGGACTGTGACATTGCATACCCAATCCTTGGGCCCTGGAGCTGAAGAAGCCATTCTAATGTCATACATGTAGGTGGTGCTGTATTTGTTTCACTCTCTGGCTCTTATGACAAAGTGGCTTTTATCTTTGGGGTGTGAATAACAAGAAGATACAGTTACTTGTGTTTCACAGTTGGAGTAACCCCTTGGAAGTAGCAGAGCAAGTGAAAGCAGAGCAGAGGCCCAGGCATAAAACTTTCACGATTTGGTCAGATGTGCCCAAGAGGGTAACAGACCTTTTATCACCTGGGCAGCAGCCTCAGCCCATCCTCTGTGGGTGGTCTCCTGAATTTGAGAAGTAGTAAAGAAGAGAAAGGCTGACTTAGGCAACTTGTAGGCTGCTGGTTGGGTTACACTGATGAGGACTAAAGGAAAGAACTAAAGACAGTTAAAACCTATTCTGTGTACCTTGTGAAACAGAGTTGTCCTTTTGTAAGCTTATGGTAAGAATTGTTTTTTAAGGATAGGCCCCTGATTATTTTCCCTGTTTTCCTACTCCTGGAACTTACAGACCCTGGAACATTAGTGATGAAAGTGCCCTGAAAGATCACCATCTCAATACATCATTATAAAATGATATAATAGTCCTTCCAGTATAAGTAGTAGAAATCAAACTGTAACTTACCTGAGAAAGAGAGGTTATTGGTTAGGACCAGAAAGTCCAAGGCACGACTGCTTCTGGGACCTCAGACCAAGTCCTTATGGCTTCTTTCTCATACAGCATCTTCCCACTTGGGTGTAGTAGCTCAGGAGCCACTCCAATCATAGTCCCAGGGCTAACTCTCAGTGGCCTGGATTGGCCTGTATGTCCATCCCTGAACCAGTCACTGAGACTCTGAAACATCTGTGGGATGAGGAATAGTAGAATCAGCAGCATCCAAATACTGTGCTGAGAGTGGGGTTGAGTGATCTCCTAATGAAAATTGAAATGCTCTTGTCAGAAGAGCAGTGGAAAGATACAGTGTGGGATGAGGAAAAATGTCCCTTAGTGGTAAATAAAAGGAGGTCCATCTTGGAGCCTATGGAGGCCTCCTAGGAACAGGACTTCTAAAAGGCAAATGTGTCTGGAAGGCTGTGGCGCAAAGCCATTTTTGCTGCTATAAGCGGGGTCTCTGGAACTAAAGGGAGCACAGAACTCTTCTTAAAATTGAAGGTGTTTATACTCACAAAGAAACTGAATTCTACTTGGGCAAAAGATGTGCGTATGTGTACAAAGCAAAAAACAGCACAGTGACTCCAGGTGGCAAACCAAACAAACCCAGAGTGATCTGTGGAAAGGTAACTCAGGCCCATGGGAACAGCGTCATGGTTCATACCAAATTCCGAAACAACCTTCTTGCTAAGGCCACTGGACACCGAATCCTTGAGTGCTGTACCCCTGGAGGATTTAAACTAATAAAAATAAAAGTGGATTATGTGCTCTTGTGGAAAAAAAAGGTCCACTCCAGAAAGAACAGCTATTATCAAGAAACCAATAACAAATGCTCTCGGAAGGCGGGTGGAAAGGAACCGTCTTCCATTGTTGGTGGGAATGTAGACTGGTCCATCCATTGTGAAAATCAGTGTGGAGATTCCTCAAAAAACTGTAACTAGGAGTTGGGGGTTTGGCTCAAGTGGTAGAGCTCTTGCTTAGCAAGCACAAGGCCCTGAGTTCAATCCCCAGCACCAAAAACAAACAAAAAAAAACCCCAAAACTACAACTAGGGGTTCCATTTGACCCAGCTATTCCTCTTCTCTGTATCTTCCCAGAAGAATTAAAAACATCATACCACAGCTATATATGCACAACCATGTTTATAGCAACACAGTTTATAGTAACTAAGTCTTGGAAACAAACTAAATGCCCAGAAACTACCGAATGGCTAAAGAAGATGTGTTTTTTTTTTTAATGCAGTAGAATACTACTCTGCCATAAAAAAAATAAATTTGAGACATTTGTAGGTAAATGGATGCACCTTGAGAACATATGCTTAAGTGAAGTAAATCAGACACACATGAGTACCTATCAAGTTGTTTCTCTGATATGAGAAACCATAAGTGTAAATAAGGACAAAAAGGTATAATTGACATTGTAAAAAAGAAAGCTAATATTCAAATAGGAAGAGAACTAGAGAAGGAGGAGGGGGAAAGGATGGAAGGGAAAAAGAAAGGAAAGGAAAAAGAGGGGAAAAAAATGGAAAAATGTGAATAAAGCTGTTGTAAATAAGGAGGGGAGGGGGAGTGGAAGGGGGGGAAGGGTAGGGGAAACCAAGATATACCTTGTACAGGTACAGATTATCTATGATGAATGTGATCATTATGTATATCTACAATGTACCAATACATGTTCTTGGTTAAAAAAAAAATCTAATTTCAAGGATTAAAAAGAAAGTTCCAACGAAACATCTTTTTTTGCCCATAAAGCTTGGGATTTTCACGGAAAAGGCATTAGTACTTCAACAGTGAGAAGTATAATTGCTTTCTCAGTTCTCCACACCTAATTTAAGGCCAACAGTTGGACCTACACACATTAGCAGCAGCCCCTCTGTTGGGAATTGTATTTTCACTCAGTACTGGCATTCTGTCTCCCGTACCGGGTTGTTTGTGCCCCAAGTTTATTCTGATTGTTGGCAGCTAAGGTTCTGAAGTTGTTACAAGGATGCCTGGGGCCTGATCACTGAAATGTAAATGCAGCAGCATTTCTATTATATATTCTCAGATAGAAATGGAGACCCTACTGCCTTTGTCATTTCAGAAGTGGTACATTTTAAGGCTAGAACCTGTTTTACCAAGGACTGTAACTAGGCTGGCTGCCTTACCCAAAAGTCCCTAGTAATTCTTCTGGCCTATCTGGGCTGGACTGGATTATGTTCCTGTGACTCCAGTGAAACCACTATTGTGTCCCTGGTGCCGAGTAATGGGCTTGCAGACATAAGTAGGACCTGTCCCAAGAGGCAAGGAGAGAAGCAGTTTACAAAGGGAGGCTGGCCTTGAAAGAAGATTCTGCCCCAGTCCTGAAGCTTCTCCTCCAGTCTTAGTTCACTTCAGACCCTTCTTGTTTATGTTTTAAGGTTTACATAGATGTAATCCATGAACACACAAATAGAGAAGCAGAGGACTAACATATTAGGCCTCACAGCCAGGGCTCTGGATTCTACCTGGGGTTAAACCTAGGCACCATACTGTTCCAGCTCTGTGGTTTTAGGCAAATCATTGGTGTCTTCTGTGTCTCCATTTCCTTAGCTCTAAAATCTGATTGCTGATATAGAGTTGTTGTTAGGTCAGTGTTCTTAGGTTCTTATTTGAGCTGTTCCCTAGTAAGATATATCAGTGGTCCTGTGGAGAAGTACCTGTTCTTTAGTTACCATTACTGAAGAGCATTAATTAAGCTGCCAACTGTACTTTGGGCTGTACTAGAAGCCGACAAGAGAGATCTGGCTTCAGAGGCCTTCTATCCAAGCTGGACTACCCCAGACAGACAGATGGGCAGGTAGCAGAAAGGAAAGCTAGGAATGGGAGCACAGGTAATCGATTTTACAAGACTGTCACACATGTCACTTTTTTGTTTTTTCGTGCAGTAGTACTTAGAATATCTTTTCCATACCAGTCACTATGCAGAAGTTCTGGATGTACAGTGATTGACCAGTGACCTGAAGGACCCCATAGTCTCTTTGGGAGCTACATGAGTAAACATATACGTATAGTCCCAGTATAATTAGTGTGACAATATAGTCAGCAAAGGGTCTTATTCTAGACCGACAGTGTAAATCACAGGTGGCTTCTTGTAGAGGGTAACATGTAAGCCAGATCCCCGGAATAGTAGTAGAAGGTAGGCAAGCAGGGTAAAGGACTGGGCAGGAAATATGCTCCAGGCAGTCCGAATAGCCTGTGCAAAGGCAAGTCCATGTGGAAGTGTGTTCACTGGGGAAAGTGGCTGTGGAGTAGGCTGAATGTGTTTCTCTTGTTGCAGGGATGTAGAGAAAGTGGAGCGGCAGGCAGTGCCTCAGACCAACCACACAGAGTCCTGTCGAGAGTGTGGCCATGTGGGACCTGGACACTCAAGGGATTGTCCTCATCGCAGCCATGATGACTCTTTTGGCTTCGAGAAGCGAGAGCAGGAAGAAGAGCAGTACCATTCCCAGAGGGATCCACTGGAGGGCAAGCGGGACAGGAGCAAGGCCAGGTCCCCATACTCTCCTGCTGAGGAGGACGCCTTGTTTGTGGATTTACCCAGTGCCCCAAGAGGCCAGCAGGCACAGCCCCAACATGCAGAGAAGAATGGCATGCTGTCTGCTTCCTATGGCCCTGGAGAGCAGAATGGTACTAGCGGGCACCCACGGGCCTTTCCTCCCAGGGCCACTGCAGAGAAGCACAGCCAGAGGAAAAGCAGCCTGGCCCAGGCAGAGCACTGGGCAAAGGCCCCGAAGGCGGATGGCAGGAGGTCAGTGTGCACTCAGATTCCTGCTGGTAATACAGTAACAATAGCTGTCATTTCCCAGCATTTACTAGGTAAGTGGAGGCCTTAAATCCTTCACCTCCATTACCTATGTAAATCTTTGGAACAACCCTGAAGGAGGAGTGATATTCCTAATTTATGGACAGAAAAATGGGCTTAGAAAAGTGAAAGAACCTGCCCAGGGCACACAGGTCAGTGGCCAAGCCAGAGTTCAAACCCAGATCAGACCCCGCCAAAGCTCGCAGGTTGAGATGCTGTGTGTGGATGCAGGGGCTGATCTCCACTTACGCTGCTGCTGCTTTGCAGCTGAGAACTCTTTGTAGAAACTAGAGTAAACACAGATCCAGGTTTGAATTCCAGACACATCGACAGTTGCTTAGGCACTGTTGACATGAGGCTTTATTAAACCTATTCCTTGAAGAAGTGGCTTTAATTATTTGGAATGTGTGCATCTCTTGCTATTTGCAAAGCACTATCTGTATTTTATTATAATTTTAGGTTAATTAGGGTACATTTATGACCATGAAGAATTCAGGTTCATGTGGCTGCCCCTAAAGTCACCATGCTTTGTCTTCATTATGAAGATACGGCAACTTGCTCACCATCCACAGCCTTCTGAAGCAAACCACTGACTGAAGAGGAGACAGCAAAGCCCCTGGGCACTCAGAAAGCCTCTAGGGCTAGAGTGGCCAGCGTGGGTGTACCAGAGCTCAGTCCAAGACTGCGGCAGGCCTGATACTTCCCTCTCTGTCTGTGAGGGCCAGACTCTCCCTGTGGCTCTGGAGGTGCCAGTGTTCCTCAAGGAGTAGCTCAGGTCTGCTTTCAGATGTGTGGGTGTAGGGTGCATGTGTGGGTTGCTATGACCCTGTAATCTGGCCCAGTTGGACAGGTGGGAAGTTGGACAGTGGAGAAATCACAGTAGAAACCTCCTGAACCACTGAGAGACATTGCTGTGTAACAGAGCAGAAGGGAAGGCCTTTTATGCATTAGTTAAGCTACCTTCCCCTGCCCACCAGGTTTCAGGGGAATGACCTAGTATCAATTCTGTTTGGTCAAATTTGGTGTCTTACTGAAAACAGAAAGTTATTGCACCAGGACTCAGAGGAGTAAAGTGGTCATCTTTGGTTCTGGGCTAGGTGGTCCCCAGGCTGGTGGCTCCAAATGACCCACTTCTGAGTGAGGCTGGACAGTTAGCACAGGTGGTATCATAGTTGGTCCTCCTGCTCCAAGGTAAGGCATTAGAATTTTACTTCAAAAAGCAGTAGAGGAAACTACTAGAAGGATCTAAGCATGTAGGTAAGTGATGTGATCTGATTAATGTTTCATAGAGATAGTAAGAGCCTAGGCAGGAGGCTACTGCAGTAGTCCAGGATGTAAAATAAACAGAGGTGAGGTAATTTGGAGGTTGAAGCAGTGAAGCTTGTCAGATTATTTGATGTCAAGATGGAGGCAAGAGAAAAATGAGGGTGATCCCTAGAGCGTTGACCTGAGAAACTAGTGGCTGCTGGAATGGGAAAGGCTAAGAAAAGAACAGGTTTCTGGGAAATCAGAACTTTTATTTTGGACATGCAAGAGGGAAGGGCCACAGGTGGAGTTGAAGTTAGCATTTGGGTTTGGCTTAGCTAAATGTAGATGTGATATCTTGCCCTAGATGTGAGCATAGGTGAGAGGCGGGAGCTTGATGAGGAATGTGGTACCTGTAGAGTGTCCAGGAGATGGCCAGTAGGTCATAGGGATTGTGGGTACAGGAGGTAGAGGTTTGGGAGGAGTGGCCCTGGATTGGGTAACTGATGCCATGATAGTAATTGCCCAGGTGGAATGCTATGACTGTGGTTCTTAATCTTGGCCAAACAATTTGATCATTAGATGCCCCATCCCAGAGATTTTGATTTAATTGATCTGGGCTGAGGTCAAAGCATTGTATGTCTTAAGAGCTCCTTGGATAATACCATCAGTTTGGAAACTATTGCTTTGTTACCCATTGGAATCACCTACATTAACAGAGGCTTCAGTCTCATGCCCAGAAATCTGCTTCCTTTGGTCTGGGTTGCAGGATTTTTAAAAAGCACATGCTCCCTTCTTCCTCCCGCAGTGATTTTAATGTGTGGCTGGAATTGGGAATTCCTAATTCTTTAAGCAATAGCAGGGACCAGACAGAACCCTGGGGATCCCCAGCCAAAGCCTAGGCAAAGGCAGAGTCCCCTTAAAGGAGATAGGGGAGGAATATCAGAGTGTTCTCTGGGGGAGAATTTGCCTCAGAAAGAGTGCAGTCAGCAATGCCAGGTGCTGCAGATGAAGACTTCTCCCTGAGTGTGGTGCCTTCCAAGGTGGGCACCACTGAAGAAAAGTCTGGAGCCCCAAACTCTTCTGGTCTTTTGTTCTGACCAGAGGTCTTTTCTTCCACTCAGCTTCTTGTTGGACTTGGATGGGTGGACCTGTATTGCCACCCATAATAGAGATAGAATTTCAAAGTGGGGTCGGGAGACAGAGTCATGGGAAGGGGAAAAGCCAGTGAGATGGCATAGCTGGTAAGAATCCTTTTGTGGCAAAACGGACTTTCAAAATGGGGCCAACTGATACACAGAAGTTGTTGGTTGTGCAGTGTCTTCACATAACCATTTGTGGCAACCCACACACCTCTGTGATTGTGCTGGACTATAGGGGGTCGGGAAGAATGCATCAGGGAGCTGAAACAAGAAATGAAGGAGGAGATGAGAGGTGGTCCGGGAGAGCCTTGGCTTTTCCTTAGGACGTGAGGTAGGAGTTCGAGTCACTCTTACATGAAAGACAGATGACAGAAGGACATCAGGTCTATAGAGAGAGCAGTTCATTGACTTTGGAGATCATTGGCACACAGCCAGAAGAATTTCAGTCTAGTAGGGGAAGCAAATCTCAGTGGACAAAAAGTGAAGAAATGAAGGGGGAACATAAAGTGCTGTCAATCTCTGAGTAAGTAAAGTGCTTGATTCTGATCTTTTACTTGTTTCTTAAAAGGTCCACATCTTATATCCCCAGATTTTTTTCTTTAAAGATATATTTGTAATTTCTTATAGTAAGTGATAAATAGAGCTAGCTGCTTAATAAAGAAAGTCTTCAATTATCCATTTGAAAATATAGAAGCTAGATCTCTGTGATGTGTATAATTAAGATTGCTAATCTCATTATTGTTAGATGGAGCTTGTAAACATATTGAAGGGAGAGTTATTTGGACTGCAATATGATCTTTTGTTTTCAGCTTTAGATCACACAGGGAATTATTTCTTTTTTTTTTTTTTGCCTTTTACTGTTTACCAAGAACACATATTGGTACATTGTATACATAATGATCACATTCATCATGGTTATTTTGTACCTGTACATGATGTATCTTGTTTTCCCCTCCTCTTCCCCACTCTTCCCTTTTGCTCCCTCCTTCCCTATTTACAGCAGGTTTATTTATATTTTTCCATTTTTCCCCTTTCCCTTTCCTTCTTTTCCCCCATCTCCCTTTCTAGTTCTCTCTTTTGAATATTATCTTCCTTTTCTATAATATCTATTACACCTCTTTGTCCTTATTTACATTTACGGTTTCTCATATCAGAGAAGCAATTCAGTGTGTACTCATGAGTGTCTGATTTATTTCACTTAAGAGTATGTACAGGGAATTATTTCTAACTGTTCTTTCAGTATCTGGAGATAAATGTATTTCATATCATCAGACTCCTTAAGAATATGGTTCACAGGAGTCAGACTGACATACCTTAGATTCTTATCGCATTCTAGGAGTTCGTTTTGAAATTCTAGCCTTCCCTTTTCTCCCCCAGTGTTCAAGTAAAGCATACTTGTCAAAATAATACTGTGGGGATGGGAGTAGGGCTAGGGCAGGGTTACTCAAACACTACAATCGGAAAAGAGTAGAAAAGGCCCTGCGTGATGGAAATGGAAATTAGGGTGAGGAATTTCCACTGCATAAATAACTGGTTACAAAAAATAATGTTACACTCTAACGTGATCATATTTGTAGTGGCGATACTAGAATGTCCTGTTCAGTGCCTTTTGGGACCAGGAGGCCACATGGCTGCAGCAGGGTGTTAGGGTAGGAGAGTTGGTCCCCTTTCTGGGAAAGACTGGAGTTGGAGCCAGCAAATGGATCTGCTGTGGAGCAGAGCTGCTGTGGAAGCTCCTGCCGGCTCCTCGGGGTCTTTACCTCATTTTTCTGCTACCTCCTGTGTCCCTACCTTTGCCATTGGTTAGTTATCATGGTTTGGCTCCTGGGGCCAGGGCTCATCACTGTCCTGATACCTTGAGGTCACCTAAGTGGCAGACAGTGTGTAAGTGGAAGGCAAGGCTAAAGGATGAGCTCAGGGTGTCTGGGACAGTGCTTGTCTCAGGCACTGCTGGGGAACTCTGCCCAGCATCCACATGTAGGGAGGCACCCAGAGTGGGCTGTGGAGCCAGACGGAAAGGGTGGAGGGTGAGAGTGTCTGGGACATGCTTTGCATTCTTGTGTTTTGCTTCATGCAGAATTGTGGTTAATAAAGTCCTGCATTTCCCAGGGGAAGCTGTGGCCTGGGTTCTGCCCCAGGCGCCACCTCTGTGTGAGGATTCAGTTGCTGGCAGCCTCCGCCCCAGGGACATATTGCAGTTGGACTTTGGGAAATTGAAAGCAAGGTCTGCCATCTAGTGGCAAGAAGACACACTTGGCACACAGGACAGGTCTGGGCTGAAGAGATTTTAAAATTACCTCCTGCAACTGCAAAGCTACCATGTGTGAATGACTCTTATTTCTAATCCTCACAACAATCTGTTAAATGGTTCTTCCCCATTTTAAAGTAAATAAATTGTGATTTAGGACAGAAATGACACTTGACCTGACCTCAGACGGCTAGAAGTGATTAAATGGTCTGAGTTTTGAGATAGCATCTTTACAACTTCAGAGTGTCAGAATCACCTGAAGGGTTTTTAAAACATAGGTGGCTGGGCCCTGTCATAGAGTTTCTGATTCCTAAGTCTGTGGTGGGGCTGATAATCTGCATTTTCAAAATATATTTTATTTTAATTGAAAATTAATAGCTACATGTACTTATGGGTTAATGTGAAATTTTGATATATGTATATATTGTAGACTAGTTAAATCAAGCTAATCAATATTCACCACTTAGCCTATTTATTTTTTGTGGTAATATTTAAAAATTTTTTGAGCAATTTTGAAAAATACACTGTATTATTGTTAACTGTAATCACCATACTGTACAATAGAGCTCTAGAATTATTCCTTCTGTCTAACTGAAACTTTGTACCCTTTGCCCCATATCTCCCCCTTCCTCCCCTTCACCCTCTCTAACTATACTTCTATTCTTTGCTTCTGTGAGCTCTACTTTTTCAAGTTTCACGTAAAAGTGAGGTCATACAGTATCTGTCTTTCTGTACCTGACTCATTTCACTAACCTGCATTTTTAAGGCGGTGGTGAAACTGCGGGTTCCTGGACCACACTTTGAATAGCCTTGGCACAGAACATCTGGCGCATTAGTTAGGTAAAACTGACACACGCAGAGGCAGGATTTGGATTCAGCCCTGTCTGACTCTACAGTCTGTTCTTTTTATATCATACTGTCTCTCAGTTGGACTTTTAAGGCTTACTAATAAAATGCCATAATTTGTCCCTTGCTGAGTATGTCTTACATCTTGGAGAATAAGAGAGCTAGCTGGTAGTGGCTTTGAAAGTCCTGTGCAGCTTTTGGAGTGAGTATTGACGGCTAGCTGTGTGTCAGGACCTTCTCAGACCATGGACATTACCAAAGTGTGAGACATAGTTCATGTCTTTCGGGAATTTTCCTGAAAGACAGGGGAAGTGATGCAAGTATGACAAGGTCACATCAGTACAAGACCTTGGGAAAGTGACAGCACAGTAACTAGTTAAACAGAACAGAAACACTGAGGGCTGTAGGACCTGCAGGGGAGGGCCACTGTCCTGGAAAAAGTGAGATTTGGGTGAATAGAGCCAGGGGAGCGCACACAGGAAAGCAAGGGAAGAACGATGTTCTGAGAATAGAGAGGGAGGGAAAGGGCACACACAGGTGGAGGACCTTCTGTGTATCCACATGGAGGAGGCCTTCTCCCTTAGTGGTGTCATTTACTCCTCAGAATGACTGTTGGGTATGATGGCACATGCCTGTAATCCCAGCACACGTGATACTGAGGTGGAAGGAGCACCTTGAGTTTGATGCTACATAGTGGGCTACATAGTGAATTCAAGGCCAGTCTGAACTAGATGTTGAGATCCTGCCTCAAACAAAACAAAACAAAACAAAAAACAACCATATAAAACAGGTAATACTCACATCACAGGTGGGGAAACTAAGACTCAGAGCAATCAGTAAGCCAGCTAGGATCACAAAGCTAGTGAGTGGTAGAGCTGGGATTCAAACCTGAGGCAGACTACTGCCTACCTTTGCTTTTTCACTGGGTGATGGAGAGGCTGGGCTGGACTAGGCAAGGATAACTCTCAGGCACCAGCCAGTGTGATGCGCCTGTGAGGGGTGCCCCTTTTAGCGGTGGGGCCTAGGTGCCTGGTCCACTCCAACCTGATAGGAGGAGCAGAGAGAAAGTATAGGACTGGAAGGTGATTTGAGGTCAAGTTCTAAAGAGCCCTGAGTGCCAAGCCCAGGGGTTTGGGTTTTACTTCACAGATGGCAAGGAAGTTTTCAGAACGTGGAAGTGATTGGATCAGAGTGGGTGGCACTGTATATCGTGGAAATGAGTAGGAGCATCTCAGAGTTATCTGGGGGAGGTAACTAACCAGTATCTGTACTAGAGCAGTAGAAAAATGAAGAGACTAATACCAACCATTTCCTTTAAAAATCTCCAGAACCGCAGTAACTGAGAGGATTTTGAGGGTTTTTTCCCTAGACATATACTTATTATCACCACTGGCAAGAGAGGGAAAAGGAGAAAGCACGAGCAGTTCAATCCCACTGCACTGGAACTGAGGTCCATGGCACCCCCACATTGGCCTGGTAGGGAGTTGACAGAGAAGGCTGGTTCTGGAGTCTTCTGCAAAGAGAAGTGAGGGAATCCCTGAGTGTCTGCTTATTTCTGGGTCTGACAGGAGAGGACTCCCCCACCAGCTGGGCCTGGCGGGTTTACTTAGCTGTGTTCCTGTTCTTCCCTCTCTCCTCAGCCTTCCCTCAGACCAGACACTTCCTCGCCAGGGTCCTAGCCAGCCCCTATCCTTCCCAGAAAACTACCAGACCCTTCCCAAGAGCACCCGGCACCCCTCGGGGGGCTCCTCACCCCCTCCGCGGAACCTGCCCAGTGACTACAAGTATGCACAGGACCGAGCCAGCCACCTGAAGATGTCAAGTGAGGAGCGCCGGGCACACCGGGATGGCACTGTGTGGCAGCTGTATGAGTGGCAGCAGCGCCAGCAGTTCCGGCATGGCAGTCCCACGGCACCCATCTGCACTGGCTCCCCAGAGTTTGCCGACCAGGGTCGGAGCAGGAGCATGCTGGAGGTGCCCCGCTCCATCTCTGTGCCTCCATCACCCTCGGACATCCCTCCCCCAGGGCCCCCAAGGGTCTTCCCACCCAGGCGGCCACACACACCAGCAGAGCGTGTCACCGTGAAGCCGCCAGACCAGAGGAGGAGTGTGGACATCTCACTGGGAGGCTCTCCCAGGAAGGCACGGGGCCATGCCATCAAGGTAAGGCGTAGGACCTCATCCTCTGTTGGGGCCAGCCTCAGGGTGCTGGGAGCCCCACCTGGTTTGAGCACAGATTGAGGCATTGGGACTAAACGATAGTGAGCACTTAGGTGGTACTTATAAATGCCAGTGTAGTGCTTAGAGTTTAATTCTGACCACACCCTGCGATACAGGTGCTATGACTAGGCCTTGGGAGACACAGTCACTTTCATGGGGTCCTACAGCTGCTCTTCTGCTTCCCAGCAGTTTAGAGGGCAAGACAAAATGTCAGTGTTCAGTCAGTCCCGTTGTTTGTAATAACCCGTCTCGGGCTTGACTCTCTAGGGCTTCCGCAGTGTGCTGTGCTGTCTCCAGTGAGGAAGGAGTGAGTGCCCATCTCACAGAGGGGGAGTCTCAGGCTCGGACAGGGACACTAGCAGAGCGAGCTGGTGGGAATGAGTAGCAGAGGCCTCCTTGCCCGGCCCTCAGCATGGCTTTTTGTCTGCCCGCCTTTAGAACGCCTCACACGTGGACCGCCGCTCCATGCCCTCCATGGGTTACATGACGCACACCGTCAGCGCTCCCAGCTTACACGGAAAGTCGGTAAGCCGCACCCCAGCTCCCTGTCCAGGGCGTGTGATGTAGCCCGCAGTCCTGTCTGCGTGGGTTCCTCCCCCGAGCTAGTCACACGGGCCCTGCAGCTGATCCCCCGAAGGCTGGGTAAAGAACTCGGGCAGGGAGGGGCGCTGGGCCTGCCTTCTGCTCTGAGTGGGGTTTTGCCGCAAGCACTTTGTGCCCCGCGCCTCTCTCCCATTAGCCCCTCTCTCTTCTTCCCTGCTCTGTCTCCAAGGCTCAGGTAGGCTGAGGTTGCACTGATGGTCGCAGCTCTTCGCTGCCCGTGCTTGTACCTGTACTAATGAGAGAGGGAGAGCAGTCACTCCTGGTGGTGTCACGGCGTGGCCGCCCCGCCGGGGTGAGAGTGTAGTTACAGCGGTGCACCTGCCTGGCTAATCTCCTCCGTGTGTCTACACGCCTGCAGCTGGAGGAGCTCTCGCTGCTTCTCACCCGGTTGCGGCGGCACCAGGCCGAGTTGGCCCATGTGCGCAGCGCGGCTGTGGGCCGGTTACTGCAGCATCGTCTGACCTTTCCCGCCTGCCAGGTCAGCACCGGGCCGTCCCGGGCGCGAGTGACGTGCTGCTCTGCTGTCTTTGCTCTGTGGCTCGCCTCCCCTGGCTGTTTGCTTCCGGGCGCTGCTGCCAGATGCTGTGTGGGGGTCAGGGAGCCCGGGCCCCTGGTGCTGGGTGGGGCTGCATGGGGCTGGAGGGCCCTGGACTGCGGCTTGTCTGGTTAGCTGTAGTTACCGCCAAGCTGGCGTGTGGTCATATCCGAGGACTCTGCCGGCTGCACCCTTGTCGTCGCCTTGGGCACTGCTTGGGCTGCGGAGGGACACAGGCGGTCAGCCTGGAGGAAGACTGCAGGGAGCCCTGTCATTGCTGACGGTGCCTGCAGAGCTCCCGTGCGTCTTCCTGTTGAGCCTTACAGCAGCCGGGAGAGGTCAGCTAGGACACACAGGCACCTGGATCCACGGGGGCAGGGACTTGCCCGGGTTCCTTGCTCGAAGCATGCAGGCTGGAGCCACAGCCCAGCTCCTGTCTGGCACAGTGCTCTAAGCTATTTGTGGGACATTGAGCTCTGTGGCCGGGTTCCTGAGCACTGGCCAGGGAGTTGCTCTTCCAGACATCTAGAGCAGCTTAACTCCCTGCAGTCGTCCTCAGGCAGGGATAGGATAGACTTGGGCATGTGAGGATGGTAGGCAGGGGGCACACGGATGACGAAGGTGACAGGGCTATCGCCTTCCTTCCATGTTCTGTTTTAGTGAGGGATTCAGGAAGTGTATTTAGAAAAATGAATATAAGTAGGGCCCAGTGGTGTAGGATATAATCCTAGCAGCTCGGGAGGCTGAGGCAAGAGGCTCATGCATACAGGGTGCCTCGAAATAAAAACTAAGAAGGACTAGGGATGTAACTCATTGAAAAGACCTGGTTCAAACCCCAGTACCACTGCTACCCCCGTCAATAAAGAATGTAAGAGAACATGTGCAAAACTATAAGTTAGGTATACTTGGGTAATTTTAGATAACATTCCCCAGTTCTATCTTTCCTACTTCATTCAGGACTGGGGAAGTGGGGATGGATTAGGGGATAGTGTAGGGACAGAAATAAGCAAGCCACAAGCATCCCTGACAATGGTCCTTCAGGCCTTCCCATGCCCAAAAGCCCTGCTCAGTCTTCTCACGTGGCGTATATATAATCACCAGAGCCATACAGCAGGACCACCTTTCCCACCCCTGGCTTGCCCAGCTGGGAGACCCTGTTAGTCTGCAGACAGCATGGCTTCTGGATCGTTCTTAACCTCCCATAGCCCTCTCCTTCTCTGTTAGCCTCTGTGACCTCCTATGTAAGAGAGGATGAATTCTAGGGAATTGGTCCTTTGCAGAACTCTAATAATTACTCTTCAGAACTCAACAGACTGTCAGAAATACCACAAGCAGACAAGTCTAACCCTAGAACTAGCTCCTAACATGGCCATGTTAGCTCCATGCTGAGAAAAAAGAGTGAAACTTCCAGCAGCTGCTGGTACTTTTACCATCCTGGAAAACAAGGTCTCACATTGGGACCGCTTGGGTCACCTAAGTCATCTCCCTGCCTCTCCTAAGCATCTATCCTTGATAATCAGTTATCTTACTTAATGCATGTGAATTGGCCCAGTTCAAAGTTGTGATGACAAGAATTGGAGCCATGGTGACTGATGAGACCCTAGTTTAGGTGTGGCATGTGTTCTTGAAGGTAGATCTCCTCTTTCTGCCTCAAGAGCCCAGCATCATCCTCAGCTGCACTGCTGAGGTGGGAGTCGCCTCACCAGACTGCCAGGTGGGGGATAAGCTGCCTTTCCCACGGTGACCCACAAGTTCTGCCACACCAAAAGAGTGCGCTGAGCTGCAGCAAGACATTTGTGCTTTCTCCATGGCCCCAGATGTATTGTTCTGCTGTGGTCTCTTGTCCCCAGAGCTGTTCAATGTAGATTATTCACTTTTGAAGCCCTGCATTATGGAAACTTGTAGTACTTACAACTGTTTGGTGTTCATTTTTCTCTCCCTCTCTTCCTTTGAAGGCTGATGACACCTACCTTCAGCTGAAGAAAGATTTAGAATACCTGGATCTAAAGGTGAGTGGCATCAGGGTCCCTGCCTAACCTTTGTTACCTCACTGGAACACGAAGTCAAAGGCCACACAGTCTTATCAAATCATCTCAAATGAAGACATCTGTCTGAATCAGAAGAGTTTTACTTCTTATACCTCAAACTCTGGCTGTCTGCAGTTTCTTGTGAGTTCTGCTGTGAGGTATCTGGCTTATAGAACAAGAGCACAAGATCTCGATCTCTTCCTTCCTGTGTTTAGAACTGAAGGTCCGGTAAAAATGAACATTCACTTCTTCAGAGCCTCTGGTGAGGACAGGAGTATGTGCATGTGTTTCATAGGGTGCCACTGATGTGTGTTTTCCATCATGGGTGGCTTGATGGCTTCTTTGGTTTGGTTGTGGGGAGCAGGTTCCACAGAGAATTAATGTGGCTCTGAGGCTCTCAGATAGCCTCCCTTCTGCGTTTAGAGAGGACCCCTGGGCCCCTTAGGTGGTCAGACTCCATTTCTGACTCAGCCTTCACAGCATAGAAGGCCCAAGAAGGCTCCTGTGGAAGGGAGAGGCATTCTGCCTGGAAGAGAGAGAAGAGAGAAAGCTGCTATTGTTCCTTCCCACAGCTCTCTGAAAGCTCCCACTGTGGGCAGCCCTCCTATGCCTGAGCCTGTGCCATGAAATAGGCTGGAGGAATGTGACCTTTAAGCATCCAAGGGTGGATGAGGGCATGCCCTGCAGTTTGCAGTGTTCAGACTCAAGGTGTTTTTAACACAGGATCTTACCCAGCCTTGCAGAGCTGGTGTGAACATTAAACCCTAAGGCAGGGGCTGGGGATTTAGCTCAGTGGTTAGAATGCTTGCCTTGCAGGCACAAGGCTCTGAGTTCGATCCCCAGCACCAAAAACAAAGCAAAACAAAACAAAACCAAAAAAACCCTAAGGCAGCAGATGGATGTGGGGTGGAGGGGGGCAGTGTGTGTGTATCTTCCCCACAAGTAAGCACCATTAGGGTCTTTGATTAGAGATCAGCCCATTCACTTAAATATCTGTTGAACGCTTGCTATATGCCCAGCCCTGCAGAAGATGTGGGCAGATGTAAGAGAAAAATCGGGGCTCTCTGGTTTCATGCAATGTTCAAATGTCTGTGTTGGAGAAAGAAACTTTTCCCAAATAACAGATTTATGTGCAATGACTACCCAAGGATGTATTTGGCTAAGTTCTCAGCTGAAGTTATGAGAATCACTGGGCTACTAGGAAGGCTTCTGGGAGCAGGTAGTGTGTGTGGCGCTTTGAAGAACCAAGGGATTGGGGTTATTGAGACTAAGAGGGAAGGAACAGTGAGAACCAAGGAGAGCCAGAGGATGGTGGTGTGGCTACAGAAGGGAGGTAGAGGCAGATCTTGCAGGCTCCTCATTCTACCCTAGGCCTTAAGGAGAAGGGTACAGAGCACAAAGGAATTAGAGAAGGGGAAACTGAGGCACAGGGTAGCAGAACAGATCTAGAAGTCTCTGTGTGTCTTGTCTCCAACAGAGGGTATCATGTGTGCCAGTCATTGCCTTTTACTTCTGTTATGTTCTTTAGCCCTTGCAGTAGCCCAGGGGAGATGATGGTGTCATTTAATTGACTGCGCCTCAGGGCAGTAAATGACTTTCCCAAGGCCACACAAGCGGTTATGAGAGGTGAGGGGCAGTATTTGGGTGTAGCCTTAACACTAAAGCTCTTGCTCTTCCTCACCTTTCTGCATGGCCTCTCACAACAGTGGACCTAAAGACATTGAGCTGTGTGGGGGCTGAGCTCAGGTCATTAAACCAAGAGGTGTGACTGATGGAATAGAGGCAGGTTGCATCTTTGAGGTTTGGGTTAGGGTTAGAGTTACTCTCTAGGAGCCATATGTGACCAGAACATTTTCTAGTGATTAGACTTTATAGATATTGTCATGATCTGTCATAAAAACAGCTCTGTTGATACCAGAAATTCCCTGATGTTGTAGCTGCTGCTCCAGTTGCTAAGCTCTTCTCCAAGAACTTGACCCACAAGCAAATGGCACCAGTGGCTGAGAGAGTCTTGGCTCAGCAGCAGCACTTGTGGGAAAAGGTGCTGAGTCTTGTGCTGTGTGCCGCTAAACTGATGTAGCTGCCAAAAAAGGCTGGCATCTCCTTGACCTCCTTCAGAGGAGCGGGGGCCTACTTGGCCCTGCCCAGACCTGGCTGGAATATAGAGTTCCCACATGAGTGTCTCACTTCTAGATCCAGATGAGGGAAGAGCTGAATTGGGAGAGGGGTGAGGGCCCACAGACATGAACTTGGCTGTGTTAGGTGTGATGATTTTGTTTGCAGACATTCAAAACCCAAATCAGCCTACTAAATCAGAAGGCATATGCTGCTTCCCATAGCCAGGAGCAGCATTCCAGGGGATTACCCACATCATTACTGTTCTGCTAGCCTCAAGTTCTGCTGCAGAACCCGGGCTGCCTCCACCTGCACACCCAGGTTCCCCTCCCACCAGCATCCTGGAGGTTCCCTAATGGGAGAGCTTGTTGCCTTGAGAGGAGATAGCAGCCAGTACAGCTACAATGCAGAACTAGGGAAGGAGTTAGTGACAACTCAAGAGAGATGTGGAGACTGATCTGTAGAGCTCTGATGCGTTACCTTGTGTTTCTGTGGCCCGAAGGGGAAATTAAGGTAAGTGTATGGCTGCTATAAATAGGCAGGTTTCAGTGTAATAGAAGACCTTTCTAAAAAGGCCACCTTAGGTGGTGATGAACTCCATTATCACCCAGGTACAGTTGAGGCTGTATGAAACTGAGTAGGATGAGTGCTGGGATTATGAAAACTCAAAGGTCCTCTGGTCCTTAAATTCTGTGACATGCTGGACAAAATGTCCCTGAGATGAGGGCCTCTGTGGACACAATTAAATGGGCCCTGAGCACCACCTTAGACATGAAAATAGAGACACATCCGCTCTGGGACTAGCTTCTTGTGAGAGGTCAAGGAGGGCGAGGTAAGGAGATAAGCCTCTCTGGAGAAGGAATCTCTCTGCCAGGAATCTGACCTGCTCACCCCCTCACTCCACCATGCTGACTTAGGGTCCTCCACATTCCCAAAGCCCAGAAACCCAGGACCATCCCCCTTTGGATCAGCTGACACTCAGCTTCTACACCCAGTTGGTAGTGTTTGCTTCTCCCCACACTGCGAAGCTCTTTCCTCCTCCAGGACCACCTTCCTGCTGTGGTGCCAGCTGGTCAAGGCACCCTCTTAGAAGACAACTCTGTACTAGTGTGCTGAAGAGGAGCATTTATTTCTTGGGCATTTTACTTTATTTGGTGATGGCAGGGTGAAAAGGACTCCACACTGATCAAGATCGGTTCCTGCCTGGTCCCATGTTTGGGCACAATTGGTGTTCATTTACGTCTTTTAATCACTGAGTGACCTTAAGCAATAGAAATTATTATCCCTGTCTTCCTAACCTGGAACCCTTGCCTCTAAGAAATTAAGTAACTTATGCAGAGTTACATCATGGGGATTGAATTCACCTCTTCTTTTTTTGTTTTTATATGCCATATGCTTTGCCACCCCAGAGTTGTCTTGAACTGTTTCTGGCATGGGAATTCTATTCTACAGAACCCTGCACCCCAGAGCTAAAGAGTGAGTCTGTTGCCCAGGCTGGTCTTAAACTTTTGGGCTCAAACCTCCTGCCTCAGCTTTCTGAGCAGCTGGGACTACAGGTGTTTGTCATTGCATCTGGCTTTGAATTATTTTTATGCAGCTGTGAAGGTGAGGTAAAGGAGGTGGCAATAGCCACATGGATGGTGCCTTTGTAGATGAGGATGAGTTACAGTCAACTCCAAGGGTTGCTTGATTTTTACAATGCAGATCTGAGCTAGGCATAATACAAGTCTAGTCCCAGCCACTCAGGAGGCTGAGGAAGAAGGATCACTTGATCTTGGAAGTTTGAGGCTAGCCTGGGCAACACAGTGAGACCCTGTCTCTTAAAAGTTTTTTTAAAATACAGATCTGGAGGGTTCTTTTGAGTTAGAACCCCTGGTGCAGGTGAATGGGGTGGAGGATGGGCAGGACTCCATATGTGTTTGTAATGTGGAGCCAGGGTTGAGAAAGATTGGCTCAAAGTAGTGGTTTTCAAAGTGTGATCTCTGGGCCAGCAGCATCAGCAATATCCTGGGATTGTTAGGAGTACAAAATCTTGTGTCCTAACCCAGATCTGCCCAATGCGAATGTCTGGGGTGAGGCCCCACATATCTATTTATTAGCAAGTCCTCCAGGTGACTATGATGCATACAGTAAAGCTTGAGAGCCACTGACTTACAGCGGCAGTCCTTGGTCCTGGCTGCATGTTAGAAAAACCCAGGAGGGCACTTAAGAATCCTGATGCTGGACTTAAGGGTGTAGCTCAGGGCTAGAGCCCTTGCTTAGTGTACATGAAGCTTTGGGCTCACTCCCCTCGTGCTGCAATTAAAAATGAAAAAATAAAATAAAAACTCAATGTTCAGGCCCCATCTCAGACCAAGTACATCAGGATCCTTGGAAGTGGGACTTAGGCATCAGTCTTTTTAAAAGCTCCCTGAGTAATTCCAGTCTCCAGCCAGAGTTGAAATCCACTGTGCAAGAGGGTAAGGACAATGCTTCCTAAAAGGAACTGTAAGATCTGAGACCATTGGTCAGACATGAACGTTTAGATGCAGTCCAAGTGTAGTGGTGGCAGTATGAGGGACTGAAAGTGGAAAGGCTGGATGGGCTGAGGCTGATGCCTGGTATCACTCTAATCAAAGATTTGCTATCTCATGGAGTGGGATGAGGGAGGCAAGGAAGACACAGACTTCCCCGCTGTAATGTTCCTTTGCCTGCTGTGGCAGCACCAGGAGGAAATGGGCACTGAAATGGCCCTCCCATACCAATAGCCTGCACACAATCCTGTCACTTGAAGCTGAATATCCCCCATTTTACAGGAGAAGGAACCAGAGTCCATAGCGTCACCAAGGTTCACTTTAATTGCACTATGCACATCCTCATTAAGGATCCCCCTTTGCTACTTTCCCAAATTCTGGCTGCTTCAAATGTTGTTTAATGTCTCACCTGTTTCGTTTTGTTGTATTTGCCTTTTTGTTTGGAACAGATTAAAAATAATGAGCCTTTGATCAACGTCCTTTACAAAGTGCTGAAGAAGTCAGCACGGGGCTGTCGGCCCAGGAGAAGCGTAAGATGATCTGATCCGTGTCTCCGAATGGGGCCATTCCATTGCTTCTGGCTCAGTGCCGACTCCATCACTTGCTTAACCAGTTGCTCTCCTGATCGCCCCAGGCTTCCCGCAAGTCATTTTGGTTTATTTTCTTTAAATTGTAGCTCTCTTCAGCATTGTGGCTGATGCACCAGGCTGGGCTGCTCATCTGTGGTGTTCTGTGACTCCATCTTTTGTGCTGCCAATGGGTGGGGAGCTTGCCTGGCTTGCCACCAGCTTGTGTTGTGTTTTCATTGTCACAGGTCTGCCTCCATGGCAAGGACTCACCTAGACAGGGTTGAGCATGACTTTGTTGAGAGAGAGCAGCAGTTACTGGTCATCTACAGGGAGGCCAGGTCAGATTACCTTGTGGCCCTGGCCTCTTTGAGGCAAGATGTTGATATGTGGGTAATAGTCCAGAGCTAGACTAGAACAAAACAGTTACCCCATTCCCCCTTTGACTGATGCAAAAGTGTAGGGACTATAATGTGGCCAGCTCTTGCAGCGTTCTAAGGGAGCTGCAGGTTGGGGTGTAGGTGTTCTACCTAGCAACCCTGAGCCCCAAGAACATGTGTTTGGGGTGTGGTGGAAGGCAGGTAAGATGCCCAGGGGGACCTTGATTCTCTTCTGATACAGAGATTCTTTTAAGCTGATAAATGCCTATGAGCATTTGCTTTTTTTCTGGTGACAGATACTGGGGGGATTCATTGTTGATGTCTTAAATGGATTTAAACCTTGCTATCACAAAGCACAAATTTAAAAGAAAACTTAACTGTAATATTGCTACTTAAGGATGTAACATTTCTTAGTAGCCTTGGTTCTCTGGAACAGAGCTAAATTCAGAAGCTTTAAGGCCTCTGAGCTGTGTAAACAAGTGTTAGAAAGCCCTGCTCTATGGTCTTTGGCCTTCACACCATAGGAATCAGAGCTGACCTTCCTGATTTTGATACATTCATGAACTCACTAAGCAAACATTTTCTGAATATCCTCAATATGCTAGTCCCTGGCTGGGCCTTGATGATACAGAGAAATACATCCTAGTCTCCACAGTCAGCCCTCATTAGGTTTCTGTCTAGAGGGTGGAGACAGATGAGTAAACAGAGCCTTGTAATCTGCCTTGCTAAGTACCACAGCAGTGTGGGAGGAATACCCTGAAGAGCACCAAACCCGTCTGAGGGGAGAGAGAGAGAAATACTTGACCTCTGTTGAGCTTTCGAGTCCTTTGGATTCTTAACTTACAGCACCTTATAAGCAGTATGTTAAAGGAGGCCAACAGAATTCTATTTCCTTGAGAAAGGAAGTGCTAATGTTCAAGGGAGTGGGGGGCTTGAATATATATTTAGAGTTCTAGGAAGGCAGTGAAGGGCCTACGTTTAGAAAGCTTTCCATCAAAAGGTGTAGAAGATTCAGCTTTCTCAAAATGCCATTTTTGTATAGAATATCTCATTTCTTTCCTGATGGTGCTAGATAAATGAGGCATTGCTCAATTAGATTCTCTGCCTTTTATTTAAGCATAAAAAAAATATATCCTCCATAAAAAGCTTCAGTGAAATAAGGGGAAGAGTTTTGCCTGGACGAAAATCCCTGAAGCGTATCTCAATTGGAAAGTGTTTTCTACCTAGGAAATGAGCCAAGGATTGGCCCAGTGGGGAACAGACAAACCCATTGTCCTCTGCTTGTGACCTAGAGTGAAGCCCTCACCACTTTCACCTGCTTGTTCTCCTGGGTTCCCCTGAGTTTAAAGCCCAAATCCTGCTGAGAAGTCCAGCTGTTTGTGGGTCACTAGGATTAATTCCATGCCCTCCCTCTCCCTCTCCTCTCCTCTGTCTCAGGACACTGCACTGTTTGTGGATCGTTGTAGGAGTCCGTGTGTTCTACAACTGTGTGTATACATGTATGTACACATGATCTGCCAATTTGAGGAGCCAGATTTGGCTGGAGTTCTTCTCTTTCCAGGAACTTCACTAACTTGCATGTTTCCCTTTGACCTACATGCTGCTCAGTAAGCATTTGCTGACCACCTGCCATTGTGTCAGGCCTTATGTTCAAGGCTGTGCCATGATAAATAAGACAATGGTGTCCGCTCTTTACTGTGTGACCAAAGAGATCCTGGGAATGGTTGGTTTGGTTCTGTAGGCCAGAATCCATCCATAACCCAAAGCATGAAGAGGTCGTTTTACCTTGACCTTGACCTTTGAATTTGCTGCTGCTGAGTCTCAGGGAGGAGTATAGGACAGTTGGACATAGGGGTAGCATGAGCTCTGAGGGGAATGATTGCAATGTGTTTAACTCCTGATCACACTCAGACTTACTGGAACTTCCAGATGGAGTGGGGAGAAAGCAAATGCCATCTCTGCACAGCACACGTACTGCCTTGTCTCTGCTGTGGTTAGTCCTACCCGCCCTTTTCCCTACTCGTATCTGAAAATGGAAGTCAGGATGATATTCTCTCCCCTATATGAGGTGTATTAGACGTGGCTCTTCCTGGCCTTGTCTTGGCTGTGGAGGTGCATCTGTATAAAAACCACTCCCTCCCACCCTGCACAGCTTTTGACAAGGAGACTCAGGGGAAATGAAAGCAAGTAATAAAGAGTTGGATTCAGCTTCTTAGGAGCCAGTGAGACATGGGCAGTACACTGCCCACTGTGGGATGACTGAAGGATGGAAATGTGAAATCCCATTGACCCATATGTTTGGGTGACTTTTGTGTTTCTTCGTGGTTTCCTTTCTTAAGAGGATGAGGTAGGTTGTAATTTTAAAAAGTGTAGCCTTGCCTTAGTTATGCAGGAATCAATAAAGACCCTAGCTGGGAATTATCCAACTTCCTTCTTTCCTTGATCAGGTCCTCTTCCCTAATAGTATGGGGTGAGGAAGGCTGGACTTACGTGTGGGGAACAGGATTGCTCAGACTTCCTTAAACTAAGGCTTAAGAATGCTCAGGGGATTTGCTTGTTCCCTCTGGCATGCCCACCCCAAGACCATAGGTAGGGCGTGAGAGATATCTGTAACTTGGGTTTGTCCCTAGGTTCAGCAGCAAACTTATCAGTGGCAAATCTTCCGAGATTTGTACTGACTCTACACTCGTTTTGAGCAAATGCATGCTTTTAAAATTCATGTTCTTGTAACTTGAACATTTGTATTTTCTTAAATTTGAGAATTTATAAGTTCTACTAAGATCACAGAAGATTTTAGTTTCTTCCTAAAATGAAATAGGCGTAGAAATAAAGTAGACATTGCTTGAGTTTTTGTCCCTTTCATGCCTTGAGACTTCCACACCCATCCAGTGTAGGGTTGACTTTTCTTCCTGAGTTCTGATTCCATACCCCACAGTTAAGTCTTCTTTAAATTGTTCACCCCCTAGATGACAGGCCGGGACCTTCTCAAGGATCGAAGCCTGAAGCCTTTGAAGATCGCTGAGAGTGACATTGACGTGAGTGAGCAGAGTGACAGGCTGACCCCTCAGCTGCCTCCTGACCCAAACCCAGCGTGGCAGCTTCTGGCAGGGTTTGAATGGTCCTATAGCCAGAGGCCCTCTGATCATGCTCCCCAGGCCACACCCTGTTCTCATCCTCCTGGGTCCTCCCAAACCTCTTCTTGCTTATAGGTCAAACTGAGCATCTTTTGTGAACAAGACAGGATCCTGCAGGACCTGGAAGATAAGATTCGAGCCCTCAAGGAAAACAAAGTATGCATCAATTTTATATCATCTTGGGATGGGTGGAGGGGCAGTTTGTGCCCTGTCTTTTCTGAGGCATTGCCTGGATTCTCTTGTTAGTGTTGAACAAGTGCTAGTTTATCCACAGCACTGCCTTTTGTTCAGAGGTTTTTCTTAGGGGTTTCTAAGCCTGAGGAACAAGTAGGGGATCACTTTTGGGATGCTTCATCTACTTGTTTCAACTCCTCCCCACATCCCCTGTTCTCCTATGGCACTTGGAAAGGACCTCCACCTGCTTGTCACCTGAGCCCCTTGGAAGGGACTGCCTTGGAGGTGGTTATAGTCTTAACAGAGCAGAAGCCCTCGCTTCCTGAAGCTCTTTTCCAGCCAAGCTGGACTGTGGAGGCAGCAAGTCTTGCTGGAAGGGCAAGAATGGCCTGGACCCAGCAGTATTGGTGTTCTTAAATTGCGATATTTTTTTTGGTTCATTAAGTCAGTTCATTTGTAATGCCAAAGATTTATTGCATAACTTTACTCCCAAGAAGCTTACAAAATTTTTCGTCAACTCCTTGATTTATCCTCATAGTTTATCCCATAAGAAGTTAGATGGCTTTATGCCCAGTTTATAGGTGAGGAAACTGAGACATATTGCTTTTAGGAGCCTTGCCCCACGGACAGAGTCAACACTAGCATCAGGGGCCCTGCCCCTCCACCCCCAGCTCAGCTCTGGCCCCTTCAGTCTGGGTTAGATCCAGCGGCTGTCTTTGATTCCAGGCATGGTATGGGGAGGCCTGTGGGGACTGCCCTATCTTATTGCGTTTTGTTTCCTCTCTGGCACAGGATCAACTAGAATCTGTGCTGGAGGTGTTACACAGACAGATGGAGCAGTACCGAGACCAGCCACAGCACCTGGAGAAGATTGCCTACCAGCAGAGGTTGCTGCAGGAGGATCTGGTTCATATCCGAGCTGAGATCTCCAGAGAGTCCACTGTGCGTGCAGGCTGTGAGGGGCACAGACACCTCCACCCCGGACAGGCTGGCAATGGGCTGCCATTCTCATTTCCCCAGTGGTAGTTGAGTTGGTGGCCAGGGGCGATTGTCTTAAAGTAGCAGAACTTCTCCAGGCTGCCTCCTGATAACAGCTTGTCCAGGGATGACATGTCTATCTCCATCTGTACCTTAGGCTGCTTTCCGACAGTAACCCCCCGGACACTCAAGGGACCAGATTTCTTAGAGCAGCCCACAGGCTCTATTCTGATCTGTGTGTAGTTAATTCTAGGATGTGAGAATTAGATAGCACACTCCCTCCTGCTCCTGTCTCTCTCCCACCAGGACCACATAGGAAACAGTTGGGGTAGGGCGTGGGGGGGGTAAGGGATAACTAGGACCAGCAGCTTTTCCTTGGCCAATAGGAGATGGAAAATGCCTGGAATGAGTACCTGAAGTTGGAGAGTGATGTGGAGCAGCTGAAGCAGACCCTGCAGGAGCAACACAGACGAGCCTTTTTTTTCCAGGTGACCAAGGGGTATTCACTCCTGTGAGCTCTGGGTTGCCTCCAAGGGCCTAGTGTGTGGGAGCTGTGAGCACTGTCACAGCACTTCTCTTCCTCAGACCTGTGAAGTGCCCACCTCAAGCTCTCCCTTGGGGCTCCCTATGCAGTGATGAAAAGCCTCACCCACTGCCCCCCACCTCTCTGCTCTCAAAAACAAGCTCTTGGTGTTTTGGGAAGCGGTTTCCTCTTCCTCATCTGGGAAAGACAAGCAAGAGGGGAGGCAAATGTGAGAGTGATATATGACTCCCTCTTGGGTTCCTAGCTTCTCGCTTAAACAAACAGCAGCGGAAGCCCCTCTTCCTTCCTGCCCCTGATTCCTGGAGATAGATGCTACCCTCTTCTGCCTAGGAGAGAGTGTGAATTCAGTCCATCGGGGCGTCTCTGGGCTCCAGGCACTCAGTTGGATTTCGGAAGACCAGGGTAGAGGACGCCCATGTCTGGGATCCCTGCCCCACTTGGGGAAGGCTACCTTAGAGTCCAGCTTCCCTAATTTAAAAACCAGGCCACCTTGTGCATAGCAACCTGTGTCTCCCACAGGTGAGGCAATGAAAGGCCCTAGGGAGTTTTCTTCCAGATTAGGTTCCCCACCCGCCCCATGTTCCCCCATTGTAGTGCCTAACTAGGCTTCTAGCCCACTTTCATAATTTAAAAAATGGAAAAAATCCTACTTTCCAATCTAATTTCAGATGTGTATCTCCTCTTTAATTTGTTTGAATCCAGTGAGCATTTGTGGAGGCTTCTTGGGTATGAGGCACCATGCTGCACCAGTTTTGGTGCTGGACTTGCTGGCTGATGACTGGTTGTAGCTAAGGTTCCTCATATAGGTAGCCTAACTAATATGTAGATTCTGAACATTAGCTTCACCCTAGAAAAGTGAAAGAAATTCTGGAGGGAATTTAGGTTTGTGTGTCCTGAGGCTTTTCCAAGGACTCTACTCACCCGGTTCCCAAAGAGTCCAGCCCAGGACCATGTGGAAGAGACTCTTGCCTCTGGCTCGGGGCTGACCTAGAAGTTCCCCAGAATCTGTTTGTGTCCTCCTGTTGTCCTCCCCACCCCCATAATTTCTCTTCATGCCAGGTAACATTTTCCTGTTCTTCTTGTATCCCTAGCACTTAGCATAATGGCTTGAAAATAGTAGGCAAATATTGTTGACAAAGTCTTTCCAGCAATTATTTCTAGTTACTAGTTCCTAGAACTATCCTGACCTTTTATACGTACTTCTTGGGCTTCAGTGATACACACTAAGGGCTGGAAGTGTGGTTTAGTGGTAGAACACTTGTATAGCGTGCACAAGCCCCTGGGTTTCATGCTCAGGACAGGAAAAATATGTACACTAATTCTAGCAGTATTTTTTATAGCTTTTCATTCTTTATTTTTCTGTGATTATACAGGTAATACATGAATATATCTGTCTTCAAAGGCCAGTGAGCTAGGTGTGGTGTTGCGTACCTGTAATCCCAGTTACTTAGGAGGCTAAAGCAGAAGGATCACAAATTAGAGACCAGCCTGGGCAACTTACTGAGACCCTGTCTCAAAGTTAAAATAAAAAGGAATGTGGGTGTAGCTCAGTGGTAGAGGGTCCCTGAGTTCAGTCCCCAGTAACACACACACACACACACACACACACACACAAACACACACACACATACCCCAAATGCACGACAAACAATGAGAAGCAAAAATACAAAATAACACAAAAGCTCCTCTTCCCATCTCTCTCAGCCCTGTTCCCTCACCTTTCCTGCATATAGTCCATGCCATCAGTTTGTGGCATTGCTTTCCTGTCCATTTTCTATGCATTTCCAAACACATGCACCTGCATAGAATTGTATCATTTGTTTGGGATTGGGACCAAGAAGGTTTAAAGAGAGATCATACACATTGTTTGGCAACTTGCTTTTTTGTCATAACTTTATGTTGTAGAAATCTTTCCAGGAATGATACCCTCAAATTTGTGCTGCCCCAAACAATGGCTATTTAAATTTAAATATAAATTAATTATAGCATGGATTATAGAAGAATTTCATGTTCTCAGAAACTTGTGTTGTACAGGCCAGACTAATTAGTTCTTGATTGGTACCTACTGTTTCATAGTCTGGATATTCCCTACCTTATTGAGCCATTCCTCTTCTGGTGGGGATTTAAGTTATTTCCAATATTTTGCTTTTATAAATGGCACTATTACGAGCATCCAGCTAACTGCCTGTTTGAGCTCATTTGTAAGCATTTATCTGAGATGGGCTCTTAGGGTGGACTTGCTGAGTTGAACTGAGTACATGTCTTAACAGTTGACACTTAACAGTTGAATCATGTTGTATATCTCAAAAAGGTGGAAGAAATGATTTTGAATATTTCACCCTAAAGAAATAATAAATATTTGAGGAAATAGATGTGCTTACCATTAAACATTACACAATGTATATATACATGTTGAAATGTCATTGGTAGCCCATAAATATACAATTTTTATATTTTTTGATTCAGTTAAAATTTTTTAAACACAAAGGAAGTTGACAAATATTGCTGAGTCACCCTCTAAAAGGCTGCGCTAACTTATCCTCCTACTCAGAATGAATGAGAACACTTAAGTGTGTTTGCCTGTATCTTCATCAGGACTTAGTATTATCAGTCTTTTTACTTTTTGGCCGGGCTGCTGGCTAAAAAAAAAAAAAAAAAGATCTTGTTATAATTTATTTAATCACTGGTAAGTTAAACATCTTTTCATATGATTACTTGCCATTCATGTGATTACTTGCCACTTACTTCTGTGCTTTCTTTCAAAGTGACTCAATATATAGCAGGCCAAGAATCTTTTCCCCCCTCAAAAACTCAAGTCAGGACAGGGTAACAGATCTTGTCACAGACTCCCTGGAGGACTTTCTCATATAAGTTTCTACCAGATAGGTGGCCTGGAACCTGGTGCCTAGATGGATTGATTTCCATCTAACCCCATGGTGTTGCATGTGTTTTTCCTTGAGTGGCTGAATGGCTGAGGAAGTTGTAAAGCCTGCTTTGACCAGGTTCTGTGCTAACTTCTTTGTTGTAATCCTGGGCCAAGCAGGCTGTCAGTGGTAGACATCCACCACTGCAGGTATGCCTGCAGCCCAAGTGAGATTCTTAGTAAGCGGGCTTGGAAACTCACCTCAGTTTAACCAGGTTTATCTGGCTGTGAAGAAATCTATAGCTTTTTCACAGAAGTAAAATGACATTATTCTGAAAGTTCCTCATGGGTATGTGGGCATCAGGGAAGCCAGGGGATGGAACATCCAGGAAGCAGTGTGAGTGGTGATGATAGGTGAGACTACGCGCAGGGGCTCCCATCCAGACCTGTAGGCAGTCCCGCCTTTGCTGAAAGCATTACATAGGAACCTTCCTGCCCAGCTGGGAGGAGGATGCAGGAATGAAATGCTATCTCCTTGCTCCCCCAAAACTCCCCCGATTCATCATCAAGTAGTGAAATTCCATCGCCCTTGGAAAAGATAGACACACTGGCCTTTGCTTTTCACTGCTCTTCTTTTCCATGTGGGGAGTTGGACAGGCAAAGTGGAGGCAGGAGAGTGGGCTGACAGGAGCTTTGCCAGGGCGCTGTGGAGGAAGGAGAGGAGGGCTTTTATTCCCAGCCTTCACTTGCTCTCAGCACTCAACAGAACATCTTGTTTCCTTATACACTCTGGGGCCAGCAGTGTGCCTGCCTGTCTTGAGTGTGGAGCTGAGTACCACACTCGTGCTTTTCTTGTCAGCTCTGAGGGTGTCTTGCTGTTGGGATGCAGAGGAGGAACACGTGCCCCTTGGCGTGGAGTCTTCGGACACATTCCACTGCCCATTATACTTCTAACTAAACTGCAGTCCCAGGATGCTGCTCTAACTTTTAAGAAATATGCTCTATAATCTGGAGATGGTGTTTTTGCCTTGTCCTCTAGTCCTGGCCTTCCTTCCCCTTCTGCAGTGGTTGCATAGACAGTGTATTTTTAAAAATTGTGGTAAACTACACATAATATACCCCCCTTCCCCTTTTGGGACAGGCTCTCACTATGTAGTTCAGGCTGGCCTCGAACTCGCAGTGGTCCTCCTGCCTCAGCCTTGCAAGTGCTGGGATTACAGGTGTGAGCCACCACGCCTGGTTTATCTTATTCATTTTAAGAGTATAGTTGAGCAGTGTGAAGTACATTCACATTTTTGTGTGCCTAGTCTCTCAGCTTTTCATCTTGTAAAATTTTTAAACAGTTCCCCATCTCCTACTCTCTCGCGCCTGACACCTTCTGTTCTACTTCCTATCTCTATGAAATTCACTACCCTGAATGCTTTACACAGTAACTGGAATCCTAAAATATTTAAATTGTAAATTAGTTAGAAATACACAAGCTGAAGTAGTAAAAGCTACTGCAGAACTCCTCCATAGGCCTTCAGGGTTTTCCTTATCTACACTTCCCCAGGAGGCTGTGAACAGGCTTGGCTATAGCCCTGGTGCAATTTCCAAAATGAGTGCTGCCCCACTAGATGAGGGGCTCTGCCTGAAATGGCAGAATAAACCCTAGGAAGAAAATTCTAGTAAGGAGCTAAGAAGAGAGCAAACCACCACCTGGTCTTTTCCAGGAGAAATCGCAAATACAGAAGGATCTGTGGAGGATTGAAGATGTCCTTGCAGGTCTGAGTGCAAATAAAGAGAACTACAGAATCTTGGTGGAGTCTGTCAAAAATCCTGGTGAGGGGTCATCGTCCTTGCTGTGTGGACCTTGGGAGGCAGGGTCTCTGTGGTGCTGACCTGCCCCCTGAGGAAGAGGGGCTTCATCGCATCCCTCTGTGCCCCTCAGAGAGAAAAACGGTGCCTTTGTTCCCTCACCCGCCTGTGCCTTCACCCCTGACCTCGGAGAGCAAGTCGCCCCCAAAGCCCAGCCCTCCCACCAGCCCAGTGCGGACCCCTCTGGAAGTTCGGCTCTTCCCACAGCTGCAGACCTACGTGCCCTATCGACCTCATCCACCCCAGCTAAGGAAAGTGACATCCCCCCTTCAGTCACCAACAAAGACGAAGCCCAAAGTGGTAAGCTGTGGTGGTGAGGTATTGGGAGCCTTTGTTTCTCTCTGTCCTCAGATCAGCTGCCTTACGAGAGAAGCCCTTGGGAAAACATGGGAGGTGGAACCAGCTGAGGTTCTCAGGACTGGCAAAGCCCTGGGAAGTGGTCTATCCCAACCCTCCCATTTTGCAGTTGGGACAATTGAGACCAAGCATGAAGTGACTGTTCTGAATAGAGGCAAGTTTGTGGAGGTATGCGGCTGTCCATGAGGCTGTCTTAATGTAGGACTGACTCCATGGAGAAGGAGCTCCTTCCGGCAGAAGCTGAGCACTGTGCCGGGCTGTGCGGATGCTTGTGAATGTGTCGTAACCTCATGCCATATGGACAGGAAGGGCAGTATCCCCATCCTGTGGAGAAGAAAACTAAAGCCCCAAGATGTTGAAAGCTGCTGAGGGTCTCCATGTTAGTGACCTTCAACTACATCTCCTGACTCTTTTCTTTTATTCTGTGTTACCTGGACCCTTAAGCCCAGGTCCTCAGATAGGTCTGTGGCTCGTGTGGTGGGCTGGGCCAAGGCCTTGGCTTGCCTGCCATCGGAGGGGACAAGCTCTTGGCAGGGTCTGGGGCCGTAGGAGATTTTAAAGAAACATAACTATATATGTTATGTTTCTTTAACATAACATATGTTATGTTATGCCTGCGCATATGCCTGCGTCCTGGATCTGGGGACATGGTATATATAGATAGCACTGGGAAAAAGGAAAGTGTAGTAGAAATCAAAGGGCAGAACAGCTGGTACACAGGCACCTTCCCTCTTCATAGCTTCTCCAGAGGAAATGTTCATGTGCTGTGCCTGAAGTGCTCATGTGCAGTGGCTCAGAGGTGGCCCATTCTGCCCCTTGGGCCACTGCCGTGGCAGTGCCACTTGGCAGTCCTCCCTCTGGCTCCGACTTGCTGGGCATTGGCTCTGGTTTTCTTTCTGAGTAGGAAGATGAGGCACCTCCCAGGCCCCCACTTCCTGAACTCTACAGCCCGGAGGACCAGCCTCCCGCAGTGCCCCCTCTACCAAGGGAAGCCACCATCATCCGGCACACTTCTGTGCGGGGCCTCAAGCGGCAGTCAGATGAGAGGAAGCGAGACCGGGAGCTGGGGCAGTGTGTGAATGGAGACTCCAGGGTGAGCTGGGGGGATCCCCGAGGCTGCCCCTGTGTGTGGGGAGAGGGAAGGTAGTGTGACGCTGGGCGGGCATGACAGCCTCACACTGCCCACAGGTGGAGCTCCGGACATACGTTAGTGAACCTGAGTTGACCACCCTCAGTGAGGACATGGCTCAGCCCTCCCTGGGACTTGTAGGTCCTGAGAGCAGGTACCAAACGCTGCCAGGCAGAGGTAAGGCAAGACCTTCTGTGGAGTGTCTTGGGCACCCCACTATTGCTGCCACACTGCACCCAACCCATAGCGCAGGCTGGCACCCTCTGCCTGCAGCTGTGGCCTGGGCTGCTGGCCTGCCCTCCTCCGACCTGCATCCTGATTCTGTCCTTTTTTTCCATCTGTCCCCAGGAACTATGATAGTAATCACTATGTAGCTTATCACAGTTTAAGCACTTCATATATCCCCCATATTCACAACAGTGCTGTGAGAGAAGTGCTATTATCTTTCCCATTTTTGAGATCAGGGAGCTAAGACTCAGAGAAATTACAAACCTTGCCAATTACTGCCTGATGAAGAAGCCAGAAGATAAGTCACTGGGCTCTGGCTCCAGACCCCTGCAGCCTGGGGTGGGGATGCTGAGCAGGTGCCACCAGCAAGGCTGTCTCAGGCCTTCCAGAGGGCTTTTTCCTCTGTATCACCCTAAAACTAGTGAATGCTTTCTTAAACACACTGTCTCCTCAGTCAGGCCTCCTTCTTGCTGTCCTCCCTTACCCCAAGTTGGACTGTGTGGGATGTGTAAGTGTCGGGAAACTGGGATGAGAGTGCTCTTACCCCTCCAGCCTTCCCACCTGTCCTGCAACCCAGGACTTCTGCATGGAAGGGAAGTTCAGGGTAGATCACAGGTCTCCAGAGACCCTGTTTCCCACTGGGGATGGAGGGAATGCCCGGGCTGCCCCCATCTTCTCCCTGGGGCCTTGTTCTTCCAGGACCTGAAGAGAAAGATGAGTGGGTTGTTGGCTGAGATGTCTTGGCCCTCCAGGGAGTGGGGGTGATTAGGGAGTGGCCTGGGACTATCCACCCCACTGTAATGTGCCTGACTCTGCTTTCCTCTTGAAGGGCTCTCAGGGTCCACGTCCAGGCTCCAGCAGTCGTCCACCATTGCTCCCTATGTCACGCTCCGGAGGGGCCTAAATGCCGAAAGCAGCAAAGTGACTTTCCCTGTGAGTAGCCTCGACCTATGGGGGAGCTCACTGCTCCTGCACTCCAGTGCGGGGGGCAGGCCTTTGAGCTGGACAGTAACTAGAATTTTGGTATATGTGCTGCCGAAGCGAGCACTAGACGGTAGCTAGAGATCCTGTGACACCGTGGAAGGCCTCTGAGGTGGCCTCAGCTTCTCATGAGCTCAGGGTCCCTGTGACCCACTACCCACCCCACTTTCCATGGCCCACACTTACCTGCACTGTGTCAGGGTCGTGGGAGGGAGCCTGAGAAGTCTGTACCCTGGGCTCACTGTGGTCCACTGTAAGCTGTCACCTGGACAGACCTGGTCCTCCATGTCTGTGCTTGCAGAGTGGCTGTCTCCTAGAATAGTCACGAGGGCCAGGACACTGGGGGCTTAGAGGAAGCGGTTCTCTGGGGCCGAGAGGATCCTGGCTGGAGAGTGGGGGAGAGCAGGAATAGGGTGAAGCCAGCAAGGCGGCTGCCCTCGGTGCCTCCAGTCCAGCTCTTTCTGTCTCTTGGCTCCCCTTCCTCCTCAGAGACCCAAGAGTGCCTTGGAGCGCCTGTACTCAGGGGACCACCAGCGGGGCAAGATGAGTGCTGAAGAGCAGCTGGAGCGCATGAAGCAGCACCAGAAGGCTCTGGTCCGTGAGCGCAAGAAGACGCTGAGCCAAGGAGAGAGGACAGGCCCGGCTTCAGCGCGCTACCTTGGCCAGCCGCTCCCTGGGGACCTGGGCTCAGTATGTTAGGCAGGCGGGTTGGGGCAGGGAGTAGAGCTGCCCCTCGAGCTGAGCAGAGCTTACTCGGGTCCCCCAAACCCAAGCGCATCACCCCATTGACCTAGCCAGCTGAGAGAACATCCATGGGGAATATGTGTCTCAACCCAGGCTGCATGTGTCAGCTGGCCAGAGGATGACCCAGAAGTGGAGCAGAGGCAGGAGAATCTCACAGCAGAGGCCTGGGAGCTGGAGACAATATGCCATCTGTTCTCCCAGCTGAACCTGGGAGGGGCCTTTGCAGACACCACAACTGAACTAAGGATTTGGGAACACAGGGTTCAAGGAATAGAGGAGGAAGATGGTGATGTGATTTGGTGAGAAGCACAAACCAACCAACCAGCCTCCCACACTTCCAAGACCATCCTTGGAAGGGGAGGCAACCGAGCAAGGGTTGGTGCCCCACAACCCCGGAGCCGGTGGGCTACCACAGCCCCTGGTCCCGAGAGGCTGTAGATGCCCAGGAGAGCTGGGGCGATGGTGCTGCCCCCTGGTGGTGCTCCCTGGTGCTGCACCTGCTCAGAGCCGCCTTAGATCCCTTTTGAAAACATTCCATTTGACTTTTTTCATTTGAAATCCCTCATTTCCCTAGACCTCTAGCCTGACTGTTCTTTCCCTAATTCATTGCACAAGCTCTTTTGCTTTTAGAATTACTGCTCATTGCCTCTCTAATCCTGCCTGATTGTGTTTACAGAAGCTTTTGGCTTGCATTGAACATTGTCTAACTAGCCTGTGCTGCTTGTTGTTACCATACTTGAAATAGCAGCTCTTGTCTCCCTAGCCAAGCAGGCACCCCCAGATGTGACTCACCTTCCCACTGCCCTCCTTGGGCAGGACTACTGACTCACAGTTCACTTGCCCCCAGAGCCGCCCTGCAGCCTGAGCCAGCCTGCTGCCTGTGGACCACAGTCATTGGTAGAGGTCTGGGCATTATGAATGTATCCAAACCCATGCCGTATTATGCCTGGACGGTAAAGACAGATTCCAGAGATGGCACATTTGAACAAGCTTCACTACATCCAAGGTTGTTTGGTTTAATTCCTCCAGTCCCATCACTCAGTCTCTCATGGGAAAACCTCTCGTGTTTCTTATATTTAATAACCTGAATGGATAGCAAAATAAACTTGTTTTCAGGGGATCTTTCTACAGCTGTTAGCTCAGACACCAAAAGATAAGACCCAGAATAGTCATATCTTTACAAGCTCCAAACCCGGGAACTTTTAAACTTTATCAGCAAACATCATGTGGCGTAACACTGGCATTTTACAACCTGGTATCTCAAATGTAGAGATTATCTAAAAATCAAAACTTGAGTACCTTGTAATTTCTCTCATAAGAAAAGACTTTTGTAAGTCTCTGCATCAGCGCCAATAAACGTGTTGCTTACTAACAATGGATTGGCGTGGTTCTTCCCTAGGATACTTTAGAGTCTAGTAAACTTTTCCTGTCTGTGGAAACAATCAGGCTGGGTTTCAGTGAGGACTGGTCTCTCTTTGGAGCACTTATGAGCATGTAAGAAAATGTTATTTTTCTTTGTGACTCATTAAATTAATTTATCCCTGAATTTCAACTGCCTAGTCTTTTCAAACTGTAATTGGAAAACCATCAGCCAAGAGTGATTACATTGATTTGAAGTCAGTATTGAGAGCTTCTGCATGAATGGGTGAAATATGTTGATGTGGCTATGGGGTTGGGGTTTTGGAGGGACTTGAGGGTGATAACAATTATTGCTTGGGGCTCTGTAGAATGAATGGGGTGGAAAGAAGGAGAAGGCCTGGGATGGGTACACATCTGCTTTATTCCCAATTCAAGAGCGAGAGTCTCTGAACCTGTTCTGTTCTTACCAATCTATACAGCAATTAAAGGCCTGTGAAGATACAGGCCCAGGGTGAAAAGGAGGGCACCACTGAGCCGGACTGTCCTTCTTGGATCTTAAAATGATTGGGTTAGCCTTTCCTTCTTATGAAGAGATACTTGTTACAAAATCGATACTATGAAACATCTTTGAAACTATTTGATTTAGCCTTTCAGTTTTGTACAATATGTTTTTCTGGTTTAAAAAATCTGTCCCACATAGATACTGTCTTAAACAACAGTTTGTCTGCCTGACTGGCTCCAAACTGCTCCTACCTAGACACCCCTAGCCTCTTGTGGGTGCAGTATTCCCTGGCCTGAATGAGACCTGTTGGGACCCCCAGCAGAGGCTCTTGCTACTTGATTAGCCATGAAAAGCTTGTTTTTCCCCTTATTTCTGCATCTGGAGTGTATGGTTCCTGAACCAGGAAGGCCTCTGTGAGCTGTGGATTGGCAGAAAGGGCAAATGCATTCTCTGCAGCCTTGTCCCCAGTTCTGATTTGGGGTCACCCTTTCTGATCTTTGAGCACACTGTATCCCTAGGGATCACTGTGAGCCTAAACTCACCTGTGACCTAAGGGTGGCCCCAGGTCATGGAGAAACCAGCAGTCTGGGGCAAGCCATATGCAGGGGACAGAGGTCTTGTTTTCCATTATAGGCAGAGTTACATCACCTACTTCCTCCTACTGGGTCACAGATCCACCTTCCAAAGGGACCCTGTACCCACAGGGTAACCAAAAGGGGATCTGTGTAGCTCTCAGCAGTCAGGAAGTGACTGCGGTTAACCCTCTTGTTTTGTTGCCAGTGGAAGCGAGAGCAGGAATTTGACCTGCAGTTGCTGGAACGGGCCATGCAAGGGGAAAGGAAAGACAAAGAGGAGAATGGCTGGTTGAAAGTACAGGCCATGCCTGTCACGGAGTTGGACCTGGAGCCGCAAGACTATGACCTGGACATCAGCAGAGAGGTGAGGGCAAGGGCTTCTTTCACATCTCCCCAAGGAGGAATGGCCTTCTGGGTCCAAGACCGATCAACCTGCCCATGTAGGGTATTGTCTTGAAGGGAACAAGGCTCAGTGCCACTGTGGCCTACAGACTGAGTGGAAAGCAGCTTGAGCCTAAGTGTTTGGATGAAGGTTCATATCTATCTCTGTAATTTGGGGCAAAATGTAGTTGTAACCTCTCTCTACCTCAGTGTCCTCAACAGTGAAGGGGGAATGGTGAGGGTTAAGTGACTCAACATGTTGCCAGGTTTAGCAGTGAAGTGAAAGCCTGGCACATACTAGGGATGTTGATTCAGAAGTTGCTATTGTTAGCAAGTGTTCCTGGAAGCTCCAGGGGTTGACCTTGAAACTAGCCAGTCAAGCTGACTTGGACTTTCAGACATGGGGGAAAACACTGGGCAGGTTTGAAAATACAGAGGTAAAATTTCCAGCCCTGACCAGAGCAAGGAGGCAGTGCACAGTCCTGGGCTGTGTTCTGGCACCCTCTTGTGGCACACATGCATCATAACAGGGCAGGCCCAGGAAAGCAAGAAGGAACTCGGGAAAAGGCCATCTATGCCAGTGGTCCCCTGTGACCTGTGTTGTGCCATTTGTACACTCCACAGAGCAGTGTTTATGGCTGCCTGGTTTGCCTCTGTATCACTAGCACTGGGCCTGGAACACAATAGGTGTTCTGTAAATATTTGCTGAAGGAAGACTTCATTGAATGCATCACACAGCAGCCCATAAATGTCTCAGAAACATTTGTCCCAGGACTTGGCCTGCCTGGAAACTGCCTGAGTGGAAAGTTCTCACCATATGGAGGATGGATTTAGGTGGGATCTCAATAAAATGTCCCTGCGAGTCCATCTGATGGGAGATTGAGCGTTGAGCTGGGCCTCGGTGCCTGCGTCCTGTTTTTAAGGGGCATGCCCACACACAAGCTGATCATGCCACTGGTATTTGCCTGACCTGATAGGTTAGGGCTGTGGGGGTCTTTGAGAAGCAAGGAGCACTGTGAGGGAAAGCAGACACTCTTTGCAGTTGCTGGGTTCCAGGGTCAGCTGGGGTTCTGGGGCTTAACAAGGCCAGCTCCTGCCCCCAGACCTGTTCTCTTTGGCATCTGAAAGAGCCAGAGAGCTGGGTGCTCTCAGATTAACAGATTCACAAAGAAGGCTTGATTGTTACATTGGCATTGTACTCTGCCCATCCACCTGGGAAAGTCTCTCCTTATCTCTAACCCAAATCCCTTCTGCTACAATGTGATCTACTTCCTTCCTCCAGATTTGCCCTCATTGGGAATAACAGAGAAGTGCTTATTTCTTACCATCTTTCGGCAAAGTGTAAAAGCTTGTGTGAGCTTAATCTGTCAATCAAAAATAAAATCAACCTAATGAAGAACAAAGAAAACTACTTGGGGCAAATTAGAATTGCAGTCCGAGAAAACAGATCCAAGCAGTCTTGAAAGTGTGCTCTGAGGTTTTACAAAAATTCCAACTGTATCAATAGCTTTAACCACAAGTTGGGGACTATGATTGTTTGTGCCAAAAATTAAACTGCGAAGAAAAGGAGTGGGTATGGTCTAAGTGTCAGGGTAGTTTGGGGAGATCTTCGTATAGAGGCCAGCAGAAATTAAGTGTCTGAAAGGTCAGCTCACATCTAGGTGGGCATGTCTGCTGTCCAGGTAAAGGATAGGATGCAGATGTGTGAGATCTGATTAATAGTACTCTCCTAATTTTAAGTACCCTTAACCAGTGCTGCTTCTCCTGCTCCTCTCCCACCTCCTTCATCTCCTTCTCCTTGACAAATCCAAGACCACATTTGCCCTGGGACTGTATTTAGTTGTTCTTAGGAGCTTCAGCCAACCCCATTTTAATATGGGCGTGCAGAAATTGCCTTTAGTGTTCTTAGCTTTGAGCAATGTTTCAGCAAGCCGAGTTTGCCGCTGTGTGAGTCAAGTGCTGGGGTTGTCCTGGAAAGCAGAAGATACAGTGTAGCTGTTTCCTGTCTAGATCAGAGGAGCTTTTCTAGGACAGAAGCAGTGTCATCTCCTTTCATCCATCCATCCATTGGAGAAGGATGGAAAGGCTACTAAGTGCCAGCTCCCTGGGTGGGAGACAGAGATGATGAGAACATGAATAAGTAATGGAGGTAAGGAAGGAATCAGTGAACGCTGCTCAGGGTGAGGTCAAAAGGAGGAGAGACACTGAAGGAGGAAGGAGCCAGGCAGGGCAGTTGCAGGGAGAAAGCCCCATCCCCCTGGGAGGGACACTGGAGGAAGCCACAGGGCCTTGAGGGCAGCGCTAAGGATTGTCATTTTTCTCTGAGCACTTTCAGTTCAGTTGTTTGGCCTTTCCCATCCCTTCTCTTGGCCTGTAAAAGATTATCTGGTGCAGCAAGAAAACATGGGCTTTAGTCTCGGGCCCAGGTTCAAATCCCACTTCCGTAGTTGGTTGGTTTTGTGATCTTAGCAAGCGACTTCACCTCTGTGGGCTCTGTTCCCTTCCTCATGATGGGAAGAGGGGGGAAAGTAGGTCCCAGACCAGAACATCCGAGCCTCCCCCTCCATTCCCGGTCCTCTCCCAGCTGTCCAGACCAGAGAAGGTTTCCATCCCTGAGCGCTATGTGGAGCTGGATCCTGAAGAGCCACCCACCCTCGACGAGCTGCAGGCGCGTTACCGAAATGCTGAGAAGATCCGCAACATCCTTACCCGGTCAAGGTCAGCTCTTGCTTGTCAGATGGGACAGCCCGCACCCTGACCCCAGAGGGTATGTCAGTCACACATGTGAGACCTGGGCCAGGCTGACCAGGTACATGTTTTGCCAGTCTCTATCTTAGTCTCGGGGGAGCTCCACGCAGTGGAGGGGGCATGTTGGTACTCATGTCAGTGAGAGACAGTGATATACCCGAGACAGTTACAGAGGGCCCCTGCCCACTTGAGTGAGCCTAGCAATTGCGGGAAGTGGAGCAAGTAGGACAGTGAATGGACCTTGTCCTTTGACCTGCAGATGAGAGCATGGGGCTCCGGCTGTGTCCTGTGGGGTGGGGGGAGGCTTTGCCCACTCACTTCCCTGGACACCGGGGCTGGGACCCAAGGAGAGACTTTTCTGTTCCAGTACTCTCCATTGCTTCAAAAGTTTGTTTGTGAACCTCCCATTTGGAGGTAGGTTAGCTATTTTGTGTCTGAATTCAACAGGAGCCTCCAGCTGCATCCCTTAACTCTGGGTCTGTGGCCCTCATAAAAGCGAGGGCAGAGGCCTGATCTTTGGGGTGTTTGGAGAGACACATGAGTTTGGCTCCAGAGAAAGCCCAGTGTTTGCATCTGTGTCCTCCAAAGTGTTGAAAACCATCAGGCCAGGGATACCTCCACTCCTGGGGCTGATGCCCAGGTGGCCAGGGCCCATGGCTGCTTTCTGCACCCCTGTAGCATGTGCAACCTGCAGCCCTCAGCGGGCCAGGACCGCAACAGCCTGGCAGACCTGGACTCACAGCTGCAGGAACAGGAGCGCATCATCAACATCTCCTACGCCCTGGCCTCTGAAGCCTCCCAGCGAAGCAAGCAGGTGGCAGGTAAGGCCGTGGGCGCCAGCCTTTGAGGCCCAGGGCTGCCTACTGCTCCTTAGGCCCAGTCTGGCCTGTCCCAGGGCCAGAGAATCAGTGACAGTTGGCAGGTAAAGGCCAGCTGTGTGTTCTCATGAGGATGTTCCATCCTGGGGGCAGTGGTGTCACTCTTTAGGCGGAAAAGGGCCAGTGAGCTAGTTTCTTTCCTCATGAAGATGGGGCTGAAAAGCCTGGGGTACCTGGATTCCTTGCTGAGTGAGGCAGAAAGGGGTCCTTCTAGCCTTCCCTGGGACTCCTGCTTTTGTCCCCAAACCAAAGCCACTTTCCCCTTGTCAGAGTGCCCTGTGCCAGAAAGTGGGACTTGGGAAATAGTGCTTTATTGGCCAGTTTGAAGAAATATCACTGTGTGTGTGTGTGTGTTTGTGTGTGTGTGTGTGTGCGCGTGCGTGTGTGCGTTTATAAAGGCTGCTTTCCCTCAGCCAGGAGAGGGACTTTGGCTCCTCCCTGTACCCAGGCCTCCCCTCTGTGGGTGCCCTTGCAGTCTGCCTGGCATCGTTTCTCCCCAGACATAGAGGCCACTGTGTCTAGGTCGTGCCCCTGACCAGGGGTGTTTCTTCTGGGATGGAGATGGCCATAGAGCCTGCAGTAGTGTCCTCCAGCCCTGACCAAGGGGTCTAGAAATGGACAGTGGTAGAGCCTGCAGGGTTGTGGTCCTGAGGAGTCTGTTATGGGAAGCAGAGCTTTGCCACAGCCTCAGAAGTCGTGGGAATGAGTGATGACAAGGGGAGGGGCCGGAGTCTCCACTGGAGCCTGTTCATACCCTGATCCTACAGCAAGTCCCTGAAATCCCTGAGGTCCTCACTCCTTTCAAGCAATGCTTAGTGGACTGAGAGGTGGTCAGTGTGGCCAGGGACACAGGAGACAGCTATCCAGACTCCTCTTAGTGGCCCTGGGGCTCATTTCTACACCTGAGCTCCTCCCCGCAGTGTCCCCGATTCTGCCGTGCTTGCTCTAACCCCAGAACTGCCACCCTTGCCTCCTCGGCACCAGCACAGAGCACCGCAGCCCTAACACCCCAGGGTGGCCACAGGCCTCACACTCCTGCTCAGGGAAGGCCTCCCGCACCTTTCCTCGCTCTTGCTTCCCTCTGCATCTTGGACAGATGAACAACTGCAGGCAGTCCCAGGTCCTGTGATCTGCACCCAGGTCCAGGTCATTCATTAGTGGGGGGCAGCAGGGCTCACTCCCCCCAGTCCTGGCAAGTGGGGCATCAGGTGCTGGCGGAACAGATGAGTCTAACACGCTGCTTAATTCCTGTGTGCTCTGTCTAGCGCAGCAGCTGGCCCTCCTCCCGCCTAAAGCCCCCCTGTCCTCCAGGACGGTGCCACCTTATCCCCCTTTACGCAGTGGACTCCACTACACCTTTGTCTAACACCGTCCAAGTAAGAGAAGCCCCTAATCTGGTGTGCCTGCTGCTCACCGCCCTCTAGTGCCCAGCATGCCCTTCCCTCCTCCTGCTGCTGCTGCTGCTGTGCTGACTGCAGTGCCGCCTGCTCACGCTTCCTCCCGTTGGCACAGCGGCCGCTGAGGGGACCGGCGGGGACATAGGCAGGTGGAAGAGCTGGAGTGCTTTAGGAACTCGTCCTCAGTGGCCCAGTGCAGTGGAGACTCCCTGCCCCACCGAGATCTCCAGTCCCAGCTGCGCCCGCCCTTCCTGCTGTCAATCCCGAAGGTGTCCCAGGGAGCAGCACAAGTCAAGCTCAGGGTTGGAAAAGAATTAAATCTTGGCCTTGGTGGGCTTTTGCCAAAGAAAGAGAAAACCCGCAAGACTAGAAAAGGTCCAATTTAACAGATGATGGAACTGAGGTCCAGCGAGGGGCTGGGCTCACTCTAGGTCTTGCAGCACTGGTGTCAGCGCGAGGATGGAGCACCTTAGTTAGCATAGAGAGAAAAGAAGCCAGAGTGAGGTGAAATTGACCCTCAGCCAGTGAGGTTGCCCTGGTTGCACCCCGTGAAGTCCTCCCTGAATGAACATCTGGCACGACTAGCAGCAGGGTAGGGAAGGAGCCCTGGGCCAGGAGCCAGGAGGCTGGCATCTGCCTCATTTCGGGTGGGTGCAAGGCCTGGGCCCACCGCTGCAGAGCCCATTACCTCATCCAGACAGAGAGGGTTAGGCTGGACCCCTTGGCAGTCCCGCCTCTGACTGTCATTTGCAAAGTGTTCCCCTCTCTGTCCTTTATATTTGCTTGCAATTAATCTTGTTGAGTACCTACCATGTGCCAGGTGTTGGGCTAAGCATCTCTTTTGATCCATACAACAACCCTATGAAGATATCCACTCCCCCCCTTTTACAGATGAGGAAAAGAAGCTCAGAGACCTTGAGGGATGTGCCCCAGGAGTCACAGTTTGTAAGTGTCAGGTTTGGAGCTCTTGGGTGTGAGCCCAGAGCCTTTGTTCTCCACTGCCACCTGTGGACTCATCAGGGCCACTCCTAGGAGCACTGTGTGTCTGGAGAGGAGAGTAGTAGGACAGGAGGTCAGGACCTCAGCAGGTATCCTCTAGCCCAGGTGCACCCAGTTTCAGAGCGGTCAGCAGGCCCCAGCCAGTCCAGGGTAGAAGGACGAGGCCAGCCTTCCTGGTCAGGCTCCCAGGAGCTGTGGAGCAGGCCTGTAAGCAGAGCACCCTAAGGGATCCTCTGGCTGGCCCTTTGTGAAGGCCACAGGACCTGCCAAGGTCAAGGCAGGAAGTGCCCTTTCCTCCTGCTCAGTCACAGAGAGGAAAGAGAGAGCCTCTGTTTTCTGGTATTTGTTGCCCCTGTGGCTTTGCATTTGGCCTTGAATGTGCTTTTGAAGCACATTCGTATTCCTCTTTCCCTCAGGGCGTCTCCAGGAGAGGGTGTGATCACTCTGTTTTTAGATTAGAAAGATGAGGCCCACAGAGGCTGAGTTCCCCAGAGTCATTCAGCAAATGAAGGGCTGGGTCTTAACTGGATCCAAGTCTTGCCTACTTTTGTCCTATTGTGCAGGGACCCAATTTAGGGGCTGGTATGTGTCTGTGCACTTCTTAGAAGTGGAGGGAGGGTGAGGCCCAGTGCCCATGAGTCCTAGAAACCAAGGGACTCTTGGCAGCGGCCGCATTGCCTGAACTCCCGCCTCTGCTGCTCTATCAATCTGTCTGTCATCCTCTGTCATGTGTGTGTGCCACATGCCACTGCCCCAGCCCCAGATGTGAGTGGGGATCCACCAGCCTCTTATTGTCTCCTGTGCTTTTTGCCAGGCCAGGCAGTGACCGACCCGTGACCCAGTGTGCAGAGAAGCCTGGAGCCAGGGCTGAGAGGAAGCCGCTCCTCGCAGGAGATCAGCCTCTTGCCCTGTGGAGATCCCTTGCGGCTAAGCAGGGTTCTGGCAGAGAAAGGAGCAGCCCACCAACCTGGGGCACCCCCCGAGGGACTGGGTCCTAACACACCCCTGCTTATTCTAGTTCAGACTCCTTTTTACACATGACAAAGGCACTTTTGATGCATACTGTAAAATACACTGTATTTTAGAATCAGAATATATTTTATATTGTTCACCTCAAGGGCTGCATGGCTGGGAAGGTGAGGATGCAGGGTTGGTAGCTGCACATACAGATTCAGGTACTAGTGGGGTGGTAGGTATGGGTGGGGAGGTAGGCAGGTCAAGAAGAGGCCGGTCCAGCTGTCGGGGACTCAGGCAAAAGGTGGATCTGAGATCGTGCTTCCTGTGGGCTCCAGCATGGGGCTCCTAGCATAAAGGGCCCTCAGCTGCAGACGGCAGCTGTCCCTGACCTGATGACCAAGTGACACTCCTCCAGGATGCAGCCGAGCCTGAGTCTATGCCTTGGCCTTTGGTTTCAAGAGCTCTGGGCTCCCCAGCCTGCCCTGAAGGTTCTGTCAGCAAAGGACTCTTCCTGGAAAGAAGCAGACTTCATTAAAAAATACATTTGGAGTACAGAAAATGTGAGAGGAAGCAACTTTTATCGTATCATAGCAATAAACTCTATACTGGGTGGCATCTGTCTAAAAATCCCTGACTACTGCCTTCCCACCGTGACAGGAGCCTTTACTGCCTGCCTGAGAGGACCACCAGTTGGTGTCCCTCAGACCTGGGTCTGGTGGCAGGCGGGCAGGCAGGCAGGCAGTGTGCTCTCCCCCAGCCCTGATGAACCTGTCACCGGCTGGGCCACCACAGCAAGTTTTTAACTTGACTTCTGGACCGGAATGAAGAGGAGGCCACCAAGCCAGGCACAGTGTTTATGGCCCTTTATTTAAAGTCATCTCACAATGTTCTGCATACAGAAAATGACATTTAAAAGGAAAAAATGAAAACTTCCATCGGGTGGAGCCACATTTAAATGAAAATTTGTCTATGACTATGCTCAGAAAAAAAAAAAAGAATCTTGGATATATTTAGAAGTTGCGGTCTATTTTTAACTAACTCCATATGCTGCCAGTATCAACTTCATGACATTTGCCAAAATAAAATTTTATTTTTGCCTTTATAAGATTTTGTTGGAAAAATGAAATGAATATTTTGCAAGAAAAAGTTAATTTAAATAAAAGTGTAATGGTTTGCAAAAAAAATAAAAATGTACAGATTAAAATATTAACTTGACATATTTCCTGTTTCTTGGTGGCTCTATTCTCTCAAGTGGCCTGTTCAATTTTTTTTTTTTCTCCCTTGGGAAATCCCCATGGTCAGCTCTCACCCCTGCTGTGTTCACCTATGAAACGTTGGATGATGGTTCCTTGTCACTTGATTGCCTTTGGACGCGTAGGGGAAGGAGGCTGGCTCCTGGGCTATGGCTGGGTGTCAGCAGCTGCTCATGGTGGCACCCACTGCAGCCCAGTTGAGGAGCTGCCAGACTGTGAGCTCCTGTGAGGGGCTGGCTTGGGAGGCAGGCTGCAGTCCAGTTCAAGACAGCCCAGGATGGCTGCTGCAGGCCCCTGCCAGCCCGCACACCACTAGCTTGTTCCAGTGAGGCGGGTTAGTGACGGACCATCGCAAACTGGATTTGTATTTAATTCATTTTGACTTGTGATGTATGCTTAAAACAGAAGGCAGGAGGCCAGTTCAATTGAGGGATGTGTATATTTCCAAGTTTGTTGTTATGGCAGTTTTTCTCCACTGCCAAGAAGAGCGTACGAGGTTTGGAGTGACTTTCAAACTATTTAAAACAGGGAAAGTAGATACCAAAGGATTCTGGACAGAGGATACTGCTGCTTTTAAAGCTACTGATCTTTTTGAATTTTAAAATAGAAAAATACTCTCCAGGTTTGAACATTACTTGGGAATGTTGCCACAACAGATGAAAGGGTGCGGGGATGGGGAGATGATTCCATAACTAGATGCGGTGGCGTCCTTCAAAAAAGAAAGAAGCCCCACGGGAGGCAGAACTCACTCCACAGCGCAGTCATCTGTAGACATTTTCTCTGTGGAAACATGCCAGTGGTTTTTATAGTGTTGGCCACAGTTTCTTTTTTACACATAACGATCCCATGTATGCTGGAACATGGCAACTCTCTAACTAGCTGCTGTTTCCAGAGTGTACCATCGGAGAGGACGTGTGCTATGGAAATCCTGGCCCAGATTTCAGTCTGAGAGTGTGACTGGTCCTCAGCTCAAACTCGGCAGGAAGCACTCGAGGTTCAGAAAAGGCACCTGTGTAAGAGGCAGTGTGGCCTGGCCCTCAACCCTCTGAGAAGACTCTGGTTGCCTGAGGTAAGATGGGGTCGTCTGTAAAGTACTGGCTGCCCAGGGTCACTCCAGGGTGGAGACAACTCTGGGAAATGCGGCCAGCGATTCTGCCTTCCCTTCCTTACATGGACTCAGGGCCTGAGCAGTTTTAAACAATGGGATTGAAGGTGACAAAGGGGACAGGAATGCACATTGTGTCTGTGTGTTGACATCTTAATTCTAACTTTAACCCAGGCCCAGGTAGGGCCCAATATGTCTGACTTAATTTTAGCAAGAGTACTTGAGGATCTAGTCTCAAAAAGGGTTTAGGAATAAAATTCCTCCTAATCCCTCCTTGAACCTCTGGAGCCACCAGTCTCCTCGACGTGTCTGGGATGTTCATTTAAGTGGTTGTGTTGTACTGGCATTTGGTGAGCACAGGTGAGGTAGATGTGGCCAGACTAATGCGGATGCACTGTGTTTGCCCCCAGCAGCCATTCTTCCACCTGCCTGGCTGCAGGAGTGGCGCTCAGCTCCCTTCCCACTCCCCCAAGTCACCGCTGCCTTCAGGTAAAGCAGGTTCTGCAGAATTTCCCTGGCAATTTTAGGTCGCAGTCCAAGGCCAGTGAATCATCTGCCACCTGTGGTTGCTCTCCAGGGGCCTGAAGATTTGCTGAACCAGTCAACCAGTCAGGTTGGGTAAGGAAGGAGAGAGGGATACAGACCCTGGCTGAGCCCTGCTAGAGCTTGTTTTGGGCTCCAGGAGTTTCTCGCAGCTGCAGCACAGTACTCCATGGTAAGCTCTTTTGTGTTCTCACCAAGGGTGGGAAAGAAGCAGCAAATGATTTGTCTAATTCACAAATCACATTTCTGAGATGTGGGAGGCCAATACTGGGAGCCGTGTGCTTCCAACTCGGCATCAGACGCCTAGCTGTGCGAGGGACTTTGTCAATGTGGGTTGCACGTTGTCGCAATGGAAAGAATAAAGAACCCAAACTGGGGAAGACATGAAAAATGGCAGCCCCTCCCGGTGCCGGAAACACGCCATTGCTTTGCTGCCTCCACTCAAAAGGCTACCACTTTCATTGCTCCCCCAGCAAAGGAACCTTTCTTCAGAGCCTGTGGTGGGGTACAAAGGCAGAGCACAAAATGTGTGCACATCACAGTCCCTGCAATTCTGTTTGAACAAGCATATTGATTGGGCCTGACCTTGTTACATTTCTTCCCTATTATTTGAAAAGGTGCATCTAAGTGTAGTGAATTGAACCAGCAGAGCTGAACTTTCCATGAAAACTTCTTGAGGTATTTCTTTAGTTCAAAGCTTTTGAATTTTAAAGGGCATTTTTAATATGAGTCTGTTGAGTATTCTCTGCTACAGCCCAACGAGGCATGTTCAATGCAGATGAGGCTGGAGTGGAGGCTGAGGCCCCGAGGCTGGGGCTGGAGGTGTGGATGAGCCTGGCCTTGGGGACAGAAGCTGAACCCAGGCTTGCCTGAGCAGCACAGACCCTAAAGGGACCTCTCTGAGCACATGGGGCGACTTGGGGACAGGCAAGAGGCCTCACAGCCCAGCTGCTTGAGCCAGGAAGTCCTCACTGGTACTCTGCCCCATAGCAAGGGTTGTGTCACCTGAGTAAGGGCCACCTTCCTGCCCAGCCATTCACTGTCTCTTGCTCTGCTGTATAGCTGAGGAGTCAGGAAGCACAGTGGCTCAGCTGAGGTCCAGAGTTCGGGAGGAAACTGCTGTTAACTGCAGTCACACACTTTGCTTCTCCCCAGCCATGGGGAACCTTGCGGCTCTGAGTAGATCTTACTGATGAGTCAGTTACTTTCCCCTGCACCCTGAGCTGCGTCTCAGTGCTTAACTGACATGATATCTTTGCATGTCCTGCTAGTTGTGTGGTCTGTGGCAGCATCCTTTGAGTCACCCTGGCCCGGGGCCCTGAAGCTCTCCCTGAAGTCTCATTCTTCCCACACAAAGGAAGGCACTTCAGGCCCACCAAAGTATATAGCTTCTTTTGACTGAGTTTCTGCCTGCCAGTGGAGGCCTCTTGGCTCTCAAAAGCACGTTCTGGATCCAGAATTCAGACTCACAGGCCGAGTCTTTCTGGGAGGAGCTGGAAGATTAGATCTAGTGCCAGGCTTGGATGTCTTAGCAAAGTCTTTTCGGCAAAGACCTATCCAAATCTCCAGCCTACAGACAGTGGCCTGGGAGAGTCGCAACAGGCTCAGAACCACAATTTTAAAAAGTGGTTCTCTGGGCCCATTTCTACCCACAGTGGTGGGAACACTAGACCCCCTCAGAGCCCTCCAGCTTGTTTTGGGAGCCCCCAGAGCTGCCCTACATGTGGGTCGAAATTCATTTTCTTGGCTGTCACTTTCAGGCCTTGCTGCTACTACCTGTATTTCTGAAGCCCACACTAGTCAGTGGGCACAAAAGAAGTCCCAGTTACAGTAACTGGCTTCTCCTCAATCCTGCCCACCACAGGGGACCTTGCTGCTGTCTCTCCTGACCATTCCTGGTAGGCCCTGGATTTAGCCGCCCGAGCTCTCAACACGCCTCTCACATGTCAGTCTCCCTCTTGTAGCTTCTAGATGTCTGCTGGCTAGGAAGCTGCTCCAGGGTGGCCTCTCATCCCCGCCCCTGTACCCAGAGAAACTCTGTCTGTCTGGCTTGTGGCCCCCTCCCCAAGCCACAGCCCCCTGAAGTGCTGGATGGGTGTTTGTCTCTGTAGTTGTGCTAACCAAGCCCAGGCTGTGATGTGCACACCACTGGGGGAAATCTGTGCTCCTTCATTTCATCTCTTGGGCCTGAAAGTAGGGTCTCTTGGGTTCGCTTACTTGGAGCCCTGAGGAGATCCTGTTTCTCAGCAGCTGCCCAGCTTCTCTCCCCAGGGGGCAGCGACATCTTCTCTGTCCCTGTCCTTCCCTCAGAGATTTGGACCCTTTTTCAGCTACCTATTGGTGTATGGTAATCGGTCCCAAAATTTAGTGGCTCAACCCTACTATCATTTATTATTTCTCAAGATCCTGCCCTCTGTGTGGGGCTCAGCTGGCAGATCTTGGGCCCTGTAAGATGAGGGACACAGGGATTGGGATGTCCTTGGTGGCTTTTTCCCTTACGGGTGGCACCACTGCAGAGAAAAGCTGGATGAGCTGGAGTGGCTGGGTATCACCATCTCCCAGCTGGCCTCTCCATGTAGCTGCTTGGTCTTTCTTACAGTATGAAGTTCTCAGGCTAGTTGGACATTTTGCCCTAGCTGGCTTCCTGGAGAAGCAAAATTGCCAGGCCTCTTTTGAAGTTAGGTCTGGAGTTGGCATCATGTCCCTTCTCTCACATTGCCAAGTGCTTAGAGCACAAACTTCACAAGATGGAATGGTCTCTATGTCTCTTCCCAACGAGAGACGTTCTGCAGTACAATTTCTGCCCCATACACTGTCTTCCCACCAGGTCCTGGTAGTGGCCTTTGCTTAGTGCCCTGCTGGTCACAGGTGCTTTATGGCTGCTTGGGGACACTGAGGTTGCGGCAAGTGGTTGGGCTGTGGTGTCTGCCTCTGCGTCCCCCTTCTCCCTTCCCTGCTCTTCTAGGGGAGCTGGTTCTGGAGCACCAATACAGAGACCTGGGGAAGAGCCCAGTGCGAGCCATGATGTGAACATGGGTGAGCATGTAACAGGTGTGCTGAGTGTGGCACTTGGGAAGAGTGGGTGGAGGAGGGTCTGGGGAGCACAATCTTGGTGACACTCCCGTACCTTCCCCCCCGAACCTTGCCCACTGCTGATGAATCTAGATCATACTTGAAGTCCCACTAACATCAGGTCAGATAGTTTCTCAGATTATTATTTTGGTTAATAATAATACTGATTACCATTTATTAAGTGCTTATTACCTACTAGACACTTTGTGTTACAATCTGTAGCAGATAATATTATAGCACTGTGGTTGGCTGCATTTTTTTTGTCCCTGTTACGGTCATTTGAAGCCGTATGTTCAGCTCTGGCCCATGGACTATAAGGTTCCCTGACAAGATGTCTTGGGACCAGGATAGGCTTGGAGAGTCCTGGTGTCACTGAGCTACACAAGAGCTGGAGATGCTGTCTCACTGCAGGACCCCTCCATGCCACAGGCCAGCACCCATGCTCTTGAGCCCTGCCTGGCCCGTGGGATGGACGCACCCAGTGCCGGGGGGCCAAGTGTGAGCCCAGGAGCCAGGCTGCCTGGAGTCAGGGTCTGCTTTGTGGCTCTATGACCCTGGACAAGTTACGCTTCTACAGGCTTCTGTTTCCTCACCTGAGAAGTCAGATTATATGGTACCTACCTCAGCAGAGTTAAGGACTGATTTAGTGCATAGAAAATGCTAAGAAAAGTTCCTGGGCCCCTAGGAAAAAATATACATATTAGTTATTGTTTACTTGCACTTAAATTAGAGTCATTTAACGTGAATATCACTTTTTTCTTTTTCTCTTATTTACTACCTGTTTCCCTGATAAAAGTTCATGAGAGGAACAGAATATTGTCTTGTTACTCTATTATGCTAGTATCTACGAGAATGTCTGCCACCAAGAGGGTGCCAGAAATAATTTGTTCCATGAAGGGATGAAGGAGTAACGATGTTAAGTCCTGCCTGCCAGGGAGACTCCTTGTTCAGATGACGTTGCCTATCGTCTTATTCTGTGTGGTCTGTGACTGTATCCCCCAGAGAGCTCCCAATTCCTTATTTCTAAGTCCCTTAAGCAGTATAAATGAGGGACTGAGGAATTCAAATTCGCTCTCCTTGCTGTGACTCTCGACAACCCTCAAGCCCAGCTTCAGTCTCCTCGTCTGAGGAAGGACTGATAGCGTCTACCTTACACAAGTCATTGTGAGGCCCAAGTACAGTAATCCTCAGGTGAGTCCCTGCCTTTGAGCGCTCAATAAATGTTCACCCTGCTAGTTTTGTGCTCATGTCTGGTTCTGTTTATGAACACAGCAGGGCTCAAGGTGGTTGTCCCATTTTTATACCTTTTCCTGGCTGGGCAGGCTAAGCAGGTTTGGGGTCATCTACTGTCCCTCTGCCCAGGTCTTTTGCCCCCGTGCTCAGTGTGCCGTTTCAGGCAGTCTCCCACAGTGGGGAATGCAGTGGCCCAGGGCTTTGGAAGGCTGGGAGTCTAGAAGCCAGGCCACTGCGCAGCTGCCTCCCTGAGCTCTCCAGGAGCTGAGGACAGACAGGTCCTCGGAGGCCTCCTCCTTGCAGCCCTGTGGCTGTCCCTTGACATCAGATCAACCTGTGCAGTCCCTTTGATGTCAGTCCCAAAACTGGAGCCTCATGCCCTGCTCTGAGGACCTGGGCTTTGAAGTTGGCCTATAAATTGAGCTTTCAGGAAGAAAGTTGTCTGTTGTGCCTCAGAGCACGGCTGGGCCTGTAAAGGCATGCGGAGTGCCGTGAACACCTGATAAATAATTCTTTCTGGGCCCAAGAAAGAGTCATTCCGTTTAAAAGGGAGGAAAATTCCCTTGACCTTTCATTGAAGTTCAGAGTGCGAGTAGATAGGTTTTCATGCCTCCTCTCTAAAGCCACACAGGGCAGGCAGGTTGTCTGAGAGCTGAGCCCTCATGGCTGCTCCAAAAGGGCTCCCTGTCCCTGCCTCCTGACCCCCAGGTCCCCTTTGCCAACCCACTCCTCCAACCCAGTCTCTGGTCCTGCTATGACCTAGGGAGAAAATGGGCCTGTGGCAGGAAGAGAGGCCTCACCCTCTCAGGGCCAAACCTTGAGGGTTTGAGGGTCTGGTGTGGTCAAGCGCTGAGGCAGAGAAAATGCCTTGGATATCCAGCTGAAAGTCTGGGAAACAAACCCCGACTGACACACTGTGCGCTAACACATGCCAGGCCCTTGGCGAGGCCCCCTCCGTGCCTGGCTGATAATAGGATGTGGGTTTGTAATTTTGTGAAGCCTTTCTTCATGGCAAAATGTAGTGGACATGTAGAAGGTACATAAATAATAGCATACAGCTCACTGGCGATCAGAAAGCAAACACGTGTAAGCGCAGTCTGGAAACAGCTGGCCAATGCCCAGTCATCTCTTCCTGCCCGGCCCTGCCTCTCCCGAGGCAGAGCCACTCTCCTGACCAGGCTGACCACTGACTTGCTTTTCATTATAGTTTTACTGTCTAAGCAAGCATCACCAGAGAGTATTGTGTAGTTTGTTTCCTGAGATGTGTAAAAATGGAATAATAAATATATTCCCTTATGTTAGGCACTTTCCATTAAACATCATATTTATGGTACTCATCCATATTATATGTAACTATATTTCACTCATTTTTGCTACTATGTTGTATCCCATGGAATGAATGTTTAACTATTATTCATTTAGTCTACTGCTGAAGAGCATTTGGGGTTTTCGAGCTTGGAGCGACTACAGATAATGGTACTATAAACACTTTTTTTGTGCTGGAGATTGCTAGGCAAGTACTCTACCACTTGAGCAAAATCCCCAACCCCTATAAACAATTTTTTTTTTTTTCTGGAGATTGAACTCAGGGCCCTGTGCTTGCCAGGCAAGTGCTCCAACCACTGAGCTAAGTCCCCAGCCCCCTATATACATTTTTATACATGTCTCGTGGCACACATGGATTTCTGTCTGTCTGTCTGTCTATGTGTAGAGTTGCTAGGTATATCTTCAACTTGGAAAGTGCCAAACTGTTTTCCAAAATGGTAATTTGTGCCCCCACCCTCAGGAGGAATTGCTGGTCGTCTTCACTGTGGTGAGTGACTCCAGCGGCCCCCTCAGTGACCACCTCTTGGTTTTCTCACCCTGTGCAGTCCCCTCTCCTTAAGCGTGGGCTGGAGCTAGTAACTTTCTTCTGCCAAATAGGATGTTATAGAGGGTAATGAATGTCACTTCCACAGTGAGGTTACAAGAGGACTATGGCTTCTGTCTCGGGCACCTTCCCTTGCTTTCTCACCTGCTTACCATGAGGGAAGCCGTACTGTGAGCTAATGTGGGTAGCACCTGCTAGGCAAGGAGCTGACATCTTTGACTCACAGCCAGCGTGAGGACCATGTGGTGGGCTTGAAGTGGATCCTCCTCCGCCAGTCTTGAGAGGCTGCAGTCCTGGCTGACAACTTGAGCACAGCCTTGTTGCAGAGATCCTGAGCTGGAGCATCCAGCTAAGTGTGATGCAGTGTTTATTGTTTTAGGCCATTAAGTTCTGGGGTAATTTGTTACACAGTTACTGATAATTAATATACTCACCAAAAGCATTTGTTAGTTTAAAATTTTTCAGTATGAAGGTTTGATTAGCATGTTCCTGATTACCCATGATGATAGACAGTACCTTTTTACCATGTGTTCGTTGACCATTTGAGTTTCCTTTTCTATAAAGCATCCATCAGGTTCTTGCTTTGTGTATCTTTCTCTTAATGGTTCCGGGTAAGAGGCATTCTCAGCATGAATTGCCCCAGAGAACAGCCTGAGGTGAAGGCTTGCAGGCAGATAGCTTATTTGGACTGTCCCAGGGAATAGGAGCAGAAAGCAAAGGACGGGACACCAATAGAAGGGTGCCTTCTTGAATTGGTCACTGTTGTAGGAAATGTGGGCTTAATTTCACCAAGTCCTTCCAAGGGACCACATGAAATATGCCTCAAAATTATCTACCTAAGGCATGAAAGAATGAAGTCTTTATACTTCTGCCCAGATCCCTCACCGACCAAGGGATCCCCTGGCGGGTGTTAAGCCCCTCACTCTTCCACATTATACACATGCAATTTTCGTATGAACCCCACGCTGGGGCAACTGGGAAGAGGAAGAGGTGTATGGAAAACTCAGGCTCGCAACAGTAATAGCAGAGGCGGTGTAAAATGTGGGTAAAAGCCAGGTGTGGTGGCTCATGACCTGTAATCCCAGGACTCCAGGAGGATGAGGCAGAAGGATCAATTGTAAGTTGAAGCCCAGCCTGGGAAATTTAGTGACTTAGTGAGCTCCTGTCTCAAATAAACACAAAAAGAGGCATGTGGGATGGTGTGAGGAGGAGCACAAGAACCTTCTGCCGCCCTGGCCTCCTGCGGATTCGTGCTTCGCACTTGGGGGCTTTTCATGATCTTCATGGTCTCTTGACGAATAGGTATTATTAATTTTAAGGTAGTTGAGTTTATAAACTTTCCCTCTGTAGGCTGTTTCTCTGTTTCATTTTGTCTATCCTGTTTTCAAAGTCTTCCTGTATTTGTCATAAAACATTCTCCTGCATTTTGGAGTTTACGGCGTTGCCTTTCACAGATCTACAGTCTACTTGGAATTGACTTTTAGGTAAGGTGTAAGGTGGGCCTGAGGTTTCATTTTTTCCATTTGCATATCCAACTTGCTGAAGAACCTGTCATTTCCTATGCTGTAGTGCTGTCCTCATCATAAATCAAGAATCTCTATGCACGTGAGTCTTCTTCAGGGCTCCTTTTCCATTACATTGTCTATTTGCCCATCTTTGTGATACTATCACCCTATTTTAATTACTAGAGCTTTAAGTTTTGATGCCTAGAAGCAAGGCTTCTATCTTGTTGCTCTTCACAAGTATTGTGGCTATTTTTGCTCTTTTGCATTTCCTTATATGTTCTAGAAGCAATTGGGCAAGTTTCACCTCTTCCCTTCAGTTGGTTTTGAAGATTAAGCTGCCCTGCGTGTAGATTACTTTGGGGAGAACTGCAGTATCGAGCCTCTTAATATGCAAACATGATATAGTCAGCCTTTCATTTATTTAGGCCTTGAAATTTTGCTTTTCAAAACGTTTTATAGGAAAAAAAATAATTGTTTCTAGCAGTGGTGGACAAGTTTACTTTGAACTGACTTTCCCACTGAGAACAGGTAGGGAAAGCAAACTAAAATATAAAAAAACATGTTTGAAGTCATTGGAGAACTATCAAAGCAGTGAAAGTTCAGAATCAAGATCCAGAGGAATGGAGGAAAGGCAGGGAGCTTTGGTGTAAATTTGTCTGTATGCTGTTTGGGACTTGTAGTGATTCTCAAATCTGTGGGTGGGTGTCTTTTGTTAGTTTGGGAAGATTTGATTCATTCTCCCTTTAAAAGTTGAGTTTTCCTGTATACTACCAGTTCTCTCTTTGAGGCGCTCCCTCAGTTCTACGGATCTAGTCCTTTACCCTCTATTTCCCACTCCTGGGGAACAGTACTTAATTATGCAAGAATTCATTACTGAGAGGAGCTGTCAAATTAGTTTTCTTTCACTGAAGCATTTCTGCCACTCAGATTCTCCTGTACTCTGAAGCACTTTCTGATTTGGCAACAGCAAACCCCAAAGACTTTCATAGAACCTGGACACAGCAAGCTTGTGTTTCAAGAACATAAAGCAAAAGATGTAAGGCATTTTCCTAGTCACAGCAGCAAATGTTTAAGGTTAGAGGCTGTACTATACTTGTCCTCAGTGCTAGATTTGGACAGGCACCAAGTGCTCTTTGATACAAATGTGTGTGACTGTGACACACAGGGCCTCTAAGAGCATGGGTTAGGAAGGCGGGACTGCATCTTACTTACCTGGCTGTAAAACTAGTTTCTTAGTCTCAGCAGTATCAACACTAGGAGCATGCTGGGGATTTAGCTCAGTGGTTAAAAGTGCTTGCCTTGCAAGCACAAGGACCCGAGTTTGATCCCCAGCACCAAAAAAAACAAAACAAAAAACCCAAAAAAAACCCAAAAACAGTAGGAGCCAAGCGTGGTGGTGCATGCCTGTAATCTCAGCACCTGGGAGGCTGAGGCAGGAGTGCCACCAGCCTGAACTACATAGCGAGACCGTCTCAAAAAAAAAAAAATACTGACAGTAGGGCTAGATGACTTTGTGTGGAGCTGTCTTGTACAGATGTTTAGCAGCACCCCTGCCTTCTCTACTTACTATATTCCAATAACACCTCTCAGCTGTAACAAAACAAAAATCTTGACACTGCCCAATGTAAAATCACTCCTGGCTGAGACTCACTGGCCTAACGATAAAGCTTCAGATGAGAAAAGCCCAGGTGGTTAAGTTCTAGTTGGAACTTAATACCAAGAACTAGTCAGCTTGATAAAAGAAAGTGTATGACTGGTGTAAGCAGACATATGGATTATGAGTTGTATGTCTCTCTTTGGCTTTGGCTGTCTGGAAACTCAAGAGCTGAGTTTCATATGGTAATTATGTGAACCTGTGTTTAGGACTGATGTATTATTTCTAACATAACAATTCTTTTGGAAATGACTTCATGTTGTTTGACTAAATTGACAGGCTAAATGACATTATGGAACTCGGTCTTAGCAACACCCTGGTACTGGTGACAGCTGGGAAACAAGGATCCCAGTTTCAGTGGGACAAGCCAAGCTCCTTGCAGCAGCTCTGACAGTGAACAGGGGCTGTGGGGAGGCATCGTTCAGCAATGGGGGCATTCTTTGTGGGGGCACGCAGGAGGCTTTCCTTTTTTCCTATATCAGAAGTAACTGTGGGATGCTTTCTAAGAGTAGGATGGGGAGCTGGCATTCAAAAAGCAAGCCAGAGGGGGTTCAGATATAGTAATTTGGGTGTTAATGTGTACTTCCAGTTTGGAGACAGAAGAGTGAAGTCACCTTTCTTCCCTTGGAAATCACCCAAAAGCAACCAAGAGAATGAGAAACAGAAGTGCAGACTCCAGCTTCAACAAATCTAGGAGAAAGCTGAAACTGTTAGCCTAAAATGGGTGAGAGAGTTGAAAAAAAATAGTATCAAATAAGGGTCTAGGAGGCTGCCTGCTTCTACAGGATGGGGCTGGACTGGCTGGTGTCTTGCTAGGGGAGGCTGGTAGTAGGACCAGTCGTGTCAAGGTGGTGAGGGGAAAAAAGAAACTGCATTCTGAACAGTAATGACTGATCACCCTTGCTTCATAGACACAACCTCAAATCATGAAGAAAATTCTGCTAGCCCAACCCCTCCCTAACATGAACATCCCATGGGTATTTGGGAAGAACCTCATTTAAAGATGAGTATGCATTTTCCCCATCCAGGTAAATGGCAGTTTCCTTCTTCTAAGAGCTTTTGTTTTGGTTGTTGAGACATGGGCCCATGTAGTTCAGGCTGGACTCGAATCTGCAGCAATCCTCCTGCTTCAGCCATCCAAATGCTGCGATTACAGGCGTGCGAAACCACACCTGGCTAAGAGCTCATTTTTGATTCTTTTCACATGCTGCATCTGATCTTCCTGCAATTATTGTTGAGTCTACTTTCCAAATATATCCACAATTGCTTTCTCACTACTCCTGCCATTTCTACCCAAGCCCAAGCCCCCTGTTGCCCTAGAATATTGCTGTGATCCCTATTTTCTACTGGATCCCTACAATTTTTTTTTTAAATGCAGCAGCAAAGTAGCCTGTATTAATGTTGCTCTAATAAAAAAATTTCCCAAGATCTTATTCTTCCCAGAACGAAACTCAGAGTTCATCCTGTGGCTCTAATGATCTTGTTTGAGCTCTCTGAACTCATCTCGCAACCATCTGCTGTTGTTGGCTTATTCCATTCTGTCACTGCCTCTCTTTATCCTGTTTTAGTATTACCATCTGACGTTTACAACTGGTGTGTCTCTTGTCCACCAGAATGTAAGCCTCATTAAAAGCAGGCCTGATTGTGTTCACTGCTATCCTCTCAGTGCCCAGAAGAGCGCATGGTACACGGCAGGTCTTCAATAAATACTTGTAGTTGCCCAAACATCAGACCTAGATTCTGCAGTAGAGAGAAAAATAAATGGCAGATGAACATTCATCAGGAATGCCTCCTCAAAATATTTGAAAAGTGGGCTGGGGATTTAGCTCAGTGGTTAAAGTGCTTGCCTTGCAAGCACAAGGGCCCGAGTTCGATCCCCAGCACCCCCCCCCAAATTTGAAAAGTATAATGAAAAATTTCATGATTTTAGTTTTAGTCTATAAAATGAGAGCACACATCAGAAATACAACATATGGTGGATGCAAAGAATGAAATGTGAGCTGGAAGAACTAAGGGACAGAATTTTAAAAGTAAAATAAATCATAAAAATGAAAATAAAATTGGAACGATGGGAATATACTGTGCTTGAATCACAATAAAGGGAAGAGAGAACAAGATTGACAAAAATAAAAGAAAAATGACATGGAGACAGGAGATGCAATATGTACAATGTGTACAATATGTACAATGTATAATTGGGGCTTCTAAAGGAGAAAGTTCTATTTGTTTCTGTAGATCAAAGTGCTGAGAAACCTTACATGAAAAAATGGTCAATAACGGTTTTAGAAAACTCACTCAATCCTCTGAATTCTTGTAATTTAGGCCAAAAATCATCAAAATTTATTTTTAAAAAAAATCTATCAGCTGACAATTCAGTTCTCTACCAGTTTTGAGGGAAACCACCTGTGTTAGTCGCTTGGCCAGCACACGTGAGGTCCTGGGCTCAATTCCCAGCACTGAAAAAAAGTTTTCTTCCTTACAGTTCTGGAGACTGGCAAGTCCAAGAGGATAGTGCCAGTAACTACTGGGGGTCCTGCGCTGTGTCATCCGTGGCAGAAGATGTTATGGGATGGTTGAGAGGTCTTGCCTTTCCTTCCTCCAGTGAGAGAAAAGCTGTGAAATGAGTAGTAGTTTTAAGGCAGATCAGTTTAAGAGTGAGCACATATGGACATACAGGCTTGGGAAATTCTCAGCTGAACTGTAGGAGCATGTATATTCCACCCTGAAGACTACTGAGTAACAATGTCAAGTACTGCTAACCAATGAAAGGAACTAAAAGGTATGTTAAGTTTTTGGAAAATGAGTCTTTTGATTTGGTGGAAATAGCTTTTCAGTGTGGTATGTCTGAGGTGGGTAGAAGCTACATTGGGAGTGGAATAAGAGAGAAGGGATAGAAGTGAGGAAGTACACACAGAAATGGAAACAAGTTATTTGCTGGGCGTGGTGGAGCCCACATGTAATCCCAGCTACAGTGGAAGCTGAGGCAGGAGGATTAAAGGTTTGAAGACAGCCCAGGCTTCAAATTTAGAACTAAAAAGAGGCCTGGCAGTGTTACTCAGTGGTAGAGTCCCCCTGGGTTCAATCCCCAACACTGCTGAAAACAAAAAAAATTATTAAAATCTGAATATAGAATGTATGGAGAAGATTGCAACTAAAACATATGGTACTTGAACCTTTTTTTTGCAGTACTGGGGTTTGAACCCACAGTCTTCCCACTGAGCTACATCCCCCAGCTCTTTTTAAAATTTTCTATTCTTGAGAAAAAGTCTCATTAAAGTTACTAAGTTGTCGGCTGGGGATTTAGCTCAGTGGTTAGTGTACTTGCCTTGTAAGCACAGGCCCTGAGTTCAATCCCTGGCACCAAAAAAAAAAAAAAAAAAAAAAAAAGTTACTAAGTTGTCTGGGCTGTGGTCAAACTTGCAATCTTCTTGCATCAGCACCCTACAGTGCTGGGATTAGAGGCATGTGCCACTTTTTTAAAAAAAATGCAAAATACTTGAACAAATGCTAACAGAAAAGAGGTTAGAGACTCCAAAGATAATCAAAAGCACTAGGCTCATAAAGTACAAAAGATTAAATTGCTAGCATTTATTATTCACATATAACCTACCTGCACACTAAAGCTTTTTACCCATTTTATCTAGTTCTCAAATCTACACACGGTGGTCACTACTGCTATCCTTATTTTCTCATGAAGAAAGGAGTCTGGAGAGATCAAGTTATGCTCAAGGTCGCCATGGTGTAGAGGTGGGATACAGCTTGTGAGTACAATGGAACATTTGTCGCTGGTTGTGGAGTTGGTAGGTGGGAGTGCAGGGAATTCCTATGTGAAGGTCTCTTTGGGTCATATGTTTCAGAATAAAGGTTTTTAAACTGTTAAGGAGAGCTGATTAGGGAAAAAAAGGCTAACAGGTAATGTTGAGGTCAATTAATACCAATTTATACTGATTTATGCATTTACCCATCTTTTTCCAGAAGTAATCTGTAGGGGGTTGGACACATCCAGGGCTGGGATTTACCAGGAAGGTATGGCATTTGGCATGGTATTTGGGCGACTGATAACTACGATCCTGAACTGATAGATCAATTAAATACCTAGACATGAAAGTGAAAACTTTAACCCGACATTAACAGGTGTAACGAAACAGTTGTACCGTCAGTTGTTTGTTCATGACATTTCGTAACTAGTGATTTAGACTTAAACTAAGGCTGTTTTTGGCTTTTAGCAGTATACTGGATGTGGCTGTGGAGATGAAGTAACAGAACTACAGCGTTGTGTTAAGAAATGGTCACTGAAGTGAAGTAGATAGCCGAAACTTTATTTCCAAGTTTACTCAGAGAATGTGGTGTAACTTTTTGCTTTCAGACTAAGGATTTATCTCTCTTAAACTTCTTTTCTGTATCTTCAGATATCCCAGGTTTTAAAAATACTTACAGGGTAGGGGATGTATGGAGTGCGTGCCTAGTATGTGTGAGGCCCTGGATTTGATTGATACTCAGCACCACACGCAAACAAAAGCAAAGGCAAGGACTTTCCCTAATACTAGATGACACTGGGATCTGTTCCTGAACACATTCTTTTACAATAAAGACTTTTAGGTATCGGTAGAGGTAAATGTCTGATATAGGCAAACTTAGGAGAAGCACATTTCCAGTATGAAATTATCAATAATATGGGAAAAGCTGTCTTTACACTTTTCAACAGTGTTTGACTGTACAAACACTATTTTCTTATTCTTCCCCCCAATATTTTTTTAGTAGACATATCATTAGTCTTTTTTTTTTTTTCCCCACTACTCAGGGTTGAACCCAGGGCCTTCTTGCTCAGCTATATCCGTGTTTTTTTTTTTGTTTTTTTTTTTTTTAAAGATAGGATCTCATTAAGTCACTAGGATGCCCAGACTGGGGCTGAACTTGTGTTCCTCCTGCCTCAGCCTCCCACAGTACTGAGATTATAGGTGTGTACCATCATGTCCGGTTCTAGTCTTCTGTCCCTCAGTTCCCATTTGGTAAGAAAAGCCGCATGTATAAAAAAGAGTTACGTTTAATGTGGCGCCTGGACACCAGGCCATGTGGACCAACAGAACTAAACTTAATTCTAATTCTGAATTTTGTTGGTGTCTGGTAACCTATGAATTAAGAATATCTCTATTTGGAGATTAAGAAAAATGGTCATCTAGTATAGTTATTTTAGAAGGAGTTTCTATTTACACACTAAAACCAAGGCTTACACAATCCATTATATTTAAGTGATGAAAATACTTGTTCTGAAATACTGGTCTTTCTCCTTCCATTATGAAACATAAATCAAGTTTTCATTTTCTAATTACATTAGTTGTAATATGTGATCCTACCAGCTAGATATTTGAAAACCAATGGTCAAACTAAAATTGGATTAAACCAGGTGTGGTGGCACATGCCTGTAATCCCAGCACTTGGGAGTCTGAGGCAGAAGGAGATTCCCTTGAGTTCAAGGCCAGCCTGGGCTACCCAGTGAGTTTAAGGCCAGTCTGAACTACATAGCAAGACCCTGTCTCAAAAAACAAACAAACAAAAAAACAAAATAAGAAAAAACAAAAACAAAAATTTTAAAAAGCCAAATTTCTTCAAACCAAGTATTTGTTAAATTTTTACACATGCTGTCTACCACCCATACACTGTATTTTAGCCATATAAAGTAGTACTTATTTTAAAACAAGGTGAGGAATTCAAATACCTTGGGGGGTCTAACAGATGAAAAATATAAGACATAATCTATAATCTAGAAATCACATGTTCTAGCTGCTGCACTCTAACAGTCTAAATTTAAAAATATAGAGTTTAAGAAAAAAGTCCAGCACACCAAACAAGTACTTAACTATCTAGTTGTAAAATACTTTAGGTCACAAATAAGTCTGACTCATATCTTTGAATTTGTTACTTAGACATATTAAGATTTTAGAAGCAATTATTCAAAGATCTCCATAACATGTATTTGTGTTAATCCACTGTACAAATCAACCACATATCAGTCCGATGATTCTAATCTTACCCCAAAAGAAACAGCAATAAAATTAGAAAGTAATACTTCTTTTTAGTAATGAACCAAAATAGTACTGAGATAAAAGGAACAGAATTTGTTTCAGCTTCTTGTTCAATGAGCCCATTCCTCATTTTTAGATAATGAGGATAAAGGTATCACAACCAAATATGGGAAACTGCTTTCTCTTTATTTAGACCTTAAGGAAAAAAGATGAACTTTGGTCACATATTACCTTAAAAAAAATCCAGTTTTACATATTTCTAAATAGAACTAAATGATCAGAGAAATAATTTCTGTAAAAATTGGCCAAATTTTATCAAAAATCTAGCATACAGTGTAATTCAAATTATATAAAGACTGTTTGAGATCATAACATTCCAAATGTATGACAGTTGTAATTTCATCCTAACAGGTGTTAATATACTTGTTTTCATGTTATTTGGTCCAAGAGAAGAGCTGAATCAGTAAGAGTAAACTAAGTATCTAATCTTTTGACAACAGTACTTTAGATTGTGACGGGCAGCAGAAATATTCATGATAAGTAGTTCTACTTTAACAAAGTATAATTAAAGAATATTTTTCATGAACATCTCACAGTATCACAAACTTTTACAAAAGAAAAGTATGAAAGGAAAAAAAAAAGATGAAATAGCTACCATGAACAAAAAAGTATCCCCCCAAATGCATCTGGAGGGGCAAAAAGGGGAGGCTAGAGGGCTGATGATGCTAATATGAAAGGAAGTTGAGTACTGTCTTTATTTATTTTATACAACTCTTGCTCTTTACAAAAATGGTTATAGTCATGCCCATAAAAGTGTAACCCATGGCATTTGAAATCAAACACTCTGTAATTATTTAAAAGGGCCTTTTTAAAAATTATAATACAAAGGTCTGTGCTCTATAAGCAGTCCTCCACTGTGCATTATAACAATAAGGCTTACTTTTAATACAAAGACTAAGTGTTTGGGAGTTATGAACCACTGGATTTAACAAACATCATTTTATAGTTGCCTTTTGCATCTTTTTTGTTTTTGGGATCTTCCACTTCATCAGGGTGCTCAGTAGGTTGGAGTTCTTCAGCAGATTCTTCTTTTTCTGACTCCGAATCACTTTCAGAATCATCTGGACTTTCAGGATCAGGTGAATCATCATCATCATCATCATCATCTGCAGCCACATCACCTTCTCCATCATGATCTTCTACCTAAAATACCAAACAGGCTTTTCTGAAAACTGCAGTCATTAGCCTGTACACAAACTGGGAAAGGTCTTTGTCAGAGTCTTTAGAAAAAGCCCACATCCTGTTAGGTCAGCAGATTTAAGACTGCATGATAACGAGAAGCTGCCGAGGGAAGAACTCAGCATGGAGGGCCAGCTACCTCTACAGATAAAGAAAAGAACCTAAAGACCACTCATCTGTCTCCCTTCCTGGTAGTTCGAAAATAATTTCATTTATTTTCCCCAAACAATATGCTTTAGTAAGGTAAAAATTATATGCGTTTTATATGGAAATAAATTCCCAACATTTTGTGTATTATGGTTACTTTGGAGTAATCAGCATTTACACATTTATTTATAACATAAAAAGAGATCACTCAGGAAATGATTAAGAAATCAAGTAATATTTTAAAGTTATGTAATATATTAACTTATGTCGTTGATGCCTTTTAAAGATGTACTATAATGATTAAGCAGAATTTACATTAGGGTGGTATTACGAAAGTTTTAAATTCTGAAAAACATCTTTTTTGCTTATCTACAGAGACCCAGTTGGGCAGTAAGAATATTTGAATTATCTCTATACAGACAGCCTTCTCATTAAGATTCTTGGTTGCCAGGGCAACCCAAAAGAAATGATGTCAAGCCGAAACTGGTTATCCTCCCAATTAATGAAAACGAGTTAATCACTACCTCACTGAAGCCAAGTCCACAATGTCGTCGATATCTTCCTGATAGTTTACTGTCCATACTTTGCTGATATTGAGACTCCAGTTCTTCATTAATTTTCTTGTCTTCTTCCCCTGCATGTCCATTTTACTTTGGTTATGTTTCAGTCAAATTAATAAAAACATTTGATTACACAAAAAAAACCCGTTATAAAGATGCTATTATATTCAGAGTTGAATTCTCTAATTGCAACTAATTTTACAATGAGTTTTGTGGATAGGTTTCTATATCACAAGTGGTTACCTAATAAACAATAAAAGATGTATTTATGATCATTCATCACAACTCTCTCATGACTGTTCTGTTGTTGTTTGTCTGGTTTTCGAGGTAGGGTCTCCCTAGGTAGTTCATGCTAGCCTTGAACTCACTATGTAGTGCAGGCTGGCCTCAAACTTGTGATCCTCCTGCCTCAGCCTTCCTAGTGCTGGGATTACATGTGTGGGCCATTACACCCAGCTATAATGACTGTTCTGAAAGCTTTTTCCAAGCAACCTAAAAAAACAAAAACCCTCCAATGAACAAAATCATCTGTTCTGAACCAAAAGAGTGAAAAGCACTGAAGATGATGGTGCACATCTGTAATCTCAGCACTCAGGAGGATTGGCCCAAGTTCGAGGCTGTCCTGGACTACATAGTGAGTTCAAGGCCAGCCTGAACTACATAGCAAGACCCCGTCTCAAACAAACAGTGAAGGGTAGGCAATTCGGATCAGTGAATGGCTAAATAAAAGTGACCTTGTAAAGGCTCTCCTTTTTGCCTGCCGTGGTTTATTATTAGCTGACTGAAGCAACATAAACAAGAAGTCTTTTCATCATATAACATGTATATACTTAATATACCTGTATTCTGCCATATGTAAGTTATGAAGCAGAATACTAAACAACCACCCATGGATTTACCACTTCAGAACTAGAATCTTACCAATATTACTGAAGTTTCCTGTGCATACTTGAATTTATAAACGTATATATGAGAAATTTCAAGTGTTAATCACAAATGGTAAAGTATGATGAATTATTTTTATTCATAAAGCTCCTGATTTTAAGGGTAAATGAAGCACAAGGGCCTGAGTTCGATCCCCGGCACTACCAAAAAAAAAAAAAAAAAAAAAAAAGGGTAAATGAAGAAGTTAAAATATATTTCTACTAAGCAAGGGTCATTTTTTGCCTTATGCAGCAATGTAAATCAATGTGAAATCAATTTTTAACACTAGAAATACAAAAGATCTATTAATTTATAAAATGTACTATTCATACTAGATCACAATGAAGTTAAACTTGTGTTAAATTTAAACTAGAATATTATGCCATTATTAATAATGCCCAAGATTAGTGCCAATTTTAAACAAGTTAAAAGTTCATTTTTCAAAAGATTGAGTTAAAATTTAATTTTCAAGTTTTATTAAAAAATGTTTTCCCCCAAAATTAAAAAATGAAATGCTTATTTCTTCAGACTCTGCAACCTATTTAGTGTTCAAAACTTTCAGAATAACATAGTGAATAAACTCAAAACACAGGATAATATGCCAACTATAATATAGGCTTAATAATTTGTACAAAGGAAAAGTCTATACCTCTCTTGTTTGGCAACGTGAGGCGAAAAACATTACTATAATTTAACTCTATATTCTTAATCAGTAAAAATGAAGACTTTGAAAAGGGCTACTTTTTTGGTTAGAATATGTTATTTATATAAAGCAGCATCTCCAATCTTGTTCCACCAGGGCCAGGTACTCAGAAGATAATTTGTCTACTAACCAGGGTTGGGGAGGGTGGTTTCAGGATGGTTCAAGCACATTACATTTATTGTCCATGGTGTTTCTATTATTATTACATTGTAATATATAATGAAATAGTGAGACAACTCAGCACAGTGCAGAATCAATGGGAAGCCTGAGGTTGTTTTAACTAGACAGTCCCATTATGGGGGGTGATGTGAAACAAGGACACCCAAAGTCTGTTGCTTACGTCCAGTCTACCCGCAAATCTGGTTTTGGTTGCTGTCACTGCAGAAACCCTGCTTCACAAAGACAGGGTTTGGGGAACGGAAGCAGGCTTT